>JAJJKW010000698.1:0-10876 GCA_023805745.1 Isotricha sp. YL-2021b | reverse complement strand
AATCCCCAATCCCCAATCCCCAATCCCCAATTTTTAAAAAAACTAAATAAATATCTATTAAAAAATCATCATATTCATTAAAAACAAAAGGTAATTAAAAAATATCTATTTCCCTATAAGCTTTATTAATATGAATAAAATTCAATTAATTTATTTTTTAATATATATTTATTTAAATTAATTTAATATTTTTTTATATTTCATTTATATAGTTTGCCTCTTTTTCATTTTCTTTTGATAACAATACCATTCTTTCTTCACTTAAACTGCTTTCATCAACAATATTTATATCATTTAAATATTCAAAAGAAGGGATATAACCTTGATAATTTGTTAATTTTATATAATGAGGTTTATCAATATGAGGATAAAGAAAATAAATTTCTTTAATTGGTTTAAAAATTAAATTAAAAAAATATTCACCAAAGAAATAATAATTTATTACTAAAAAAATAAATATATTCAATATTAATTCTTTTTCAAACAAAAAAGTGCTTTCTATTATATAAAAAGTTCCTATACAATTAATCATTAAAAATGAATGTAAAATTAATGAAAGATATTTTTGTTTTATTAAATTCTTATAAATTAAAGAGAAATTTGAACACATATAAAAAAATAAAACTAATTCAATAATTAATTATTTTGATGTATCTTCCCTAAAATAACTAATAATAATTGTTAAATGAATTAAAGTAAATTCTGTAAAATATTTTATTTTTATTAAACAATTTTTTTCAGAACAATATAAAAAGATAAAATTAACATAGGAAATTTTAATAAATGAAAAATAATCATCTAAAAAGTATTAATAACGAACATCAATATTATTCAAAATTTGAAGAATTAAATCTAAATTTATTAAAAAATTTAAACAATTTCCTAATGCAAATCTTTAACTTGAATGGATAATTGTAAAATTATTATATAATAAATATAATTTTAAAATAATAAAAATGATTATTATTATTATTAGAGTAATTATAATAAATTTATATGTAGAAAGTAAAAAGGAAAAATTGGCTATTTTCATTTTTATTCCATTTAAAATTAATAATGAAGGGAAAACTAAAAAAAGAAATCCAATTAAAAAATAAATTAAATCAAATAAATAAGAATTTGAATTAAGAAAAAAATAAAGAAAACATAAAAAATTACAATATTTTGAATATAAAGTTTGTTTTTGTGAGAATTGAATAACTTTTTTCATTTTTTATTTTTTTAAAGAATTATTTAAAATAATTAAAAATTAAATAAAATATAAAATAATTAATAATTAATTGTTGAAAAATTCATTTATCAAAATTAAATAAATTTTTAAAGAAAATGAAGTTAAAATATATATAATTCTATTTAGAATATTTTTCATGAAAAAACAAAAAAATTATATGAAGATAATTTTAATATGTTATTAAATATTATAATATCATTAAAAAAAGATTTTTTCTTATTATTACAATTTTTTCTAAAGAACATTTTTTCGTAAGAAATAATACATTTATATTATAAAATAAATATTTACTTAATTTAGATATATAAGCTTAATTTTTGGCAAAAATCAAAATAAAAAAAATTGAAAAAACATTTTAATGAAATTTTTATTTCAAATCGAAATAGTTTTATCTTTCCTGATATTATCAATAAAATTAAAAAATTTAAGACATTTATCAAATAAAATAACATTTTCAAATGGGTCAATAATTGGAGACGATACGGTAAGTAGTTATTCATATAATTCAACTTCTTTAACAATTAATGAAAGTGGAAATTATACAATTGAAGGTTCTTCTTCATCAGGAAATATTATTATTTCAGAATCATTAGAGGTCAATTTAATAATAAATTCATTAACCTTGACTTCATCTACATCTACTCCTACTATAACTATTAACTCAAATGCAATAGTAAATATTGAATTAAGTGGTGATTCTACATTAACAAATTCAAAAGATGATTCTTCTGAAAGTTGTGATGGTTCAGTTATTGAAATTAATAGTGGAAGTAATTTAACAATCTCAGGTTCAGGAACATTAAATATTTCAGCACAATGTTCTAATAGTATTAATGGACTTGAAACAACATCTTTAACATTCGACTCAGGAACAATAAATATTGATTCTGAAGGGTATGGTTTAACTTCTTATAATTCAATAACAATTAATGATGGTAATTTAACAATTAATAGTGTTTATACTGGAATTAAATTAAATCCACCTTCTAATGATACTTCAAGTGAAGGTTCAATTACAATTAATGGAGGAACTACAATAATAACTACAAATAGTACTTCAAGTGATGGAATTCAAGCTGCTAAATCAATAGATATTACAGGAGGAACTATAGATATAACTATATTAAGTGGTTATGATGATAGTAGTTATGATTATAATACAATGACTTGTGTTGGAATATATGCTAATAATACTTTAAAATCAAGTTCTGAAGATTCAAGTATTTCAATAACAGGAGGAACAATTAATATAAATGCTCCAGGAAGTGGAATGAGTTCTGCAGGAACATTAAGTGTTACTTCAGGAACAATAACTATATATTCTTCAAATGATGGATTACATGCTGATAGTACATTATCATTAGGACAAGAAAATGGTACTGATTCAGATTATAATCTTGATATTAAATATAGTTATGAAGGAATAGAAGCTTTAACAATTAATATGTATTCAGGGACAATAAATATATATTCAACAGATGATGGAATTAATGCTCAAACTGCTGATTCTTATGATAATCAAAATGAAACTGATCAAGGTGGAGAAGGAGGACAAGGTGGTTCAGGAGACCAAGGTGGACAAGGTGGTCCAGGAGACCAAGGTGGAACTCCTCCAAGTAGAAGATTAGATGATACTACTCCTTCAATTAATATTTATGGTGGTAAATTATATTTAAATGCAGATGGTGATGGTCTTGATTCAAATGGCAATCTTTATATTTACGGAGGAGATATTGAAGTATGGAGTGCAGCAGCTGGTAGTGAAGACGAACCTTTTGATCATGATGAAGAATTAAAAATAGCAGATGGTACAATGTTTGTTTCAGGAACAAAAGGAACGGAATATCTTCATAATGGAATTGATAGTATTAGTCAAGGATATATTTATTCAACAGATAGTTTTACTAATACTTCAATAATATATATTAAAAATGGGGATGATACTAATGTTTTTAACACTACTGCTCCTAAAGATGGAGATTATATTTTTTATTCAACACCAAATATTACTTCAGATTATAGTATATATGTTGGAGATACTAAACTTAATACTACTTACGGCGAAAGTATAAATTCAGGTGATTCTTTTAATGCTTCTGATTCTAGTGATAATTCTGAAGACTCTATAATTTCTATTTCTTCTTATTCCTCAAACTTTATTTCTTTTTTAATTTATTTCAATTTTCATATATATTCTTTTTTAACATAAAAACTAAATAAATATTTTTTTTAATGAGTTATTTTTTAAACTCTTTTTCTTATTTTTTTATTATTTTTCTTTTTTTCTTTCAATTTCTTTAATTCATTTTTTTCCCTCAAAATAAAAATAATTAAATTTTTTATTTTTTTATTCTTTTTTTTTTGAAATATAAAATTATTTGACAAAAGGAAAATAAAAGTAGGCTAAATTAGTTCAAAAATCATCTTTTTATGATTTTTTGCTGAAATAAAAAAAGAACCAATCTTAAATAAAAACTTCTTACAATGATAATCTAAATTTAATAAGTAATATTATTAATTTAAAATTTGTCTAAATTTTTCAAAAATATTTTTTAAATAAATTTTTTTACATAAAATAATTTAAATTAATATTGGTGTGATATTATATTTATTCACTTATTGATACTTTCATATATCTATTTTAATTTTAAATAAATTTTTACATAATTAGTTTTGTCATATTTAAAAAATTTTCTTACATGATTCTCTTTTTAAAACTATGCAATTTTTATTTTTTTCCATAATAATCAACAATGAATAATTATTACAGTGATTGTGATTTGTTTTGTTTCCTTTTAATCATCTTAATGGCAAATGTTTGAAAAAATAATTAATATAAAGATAATAAATAATTCAATTATTGAAAGATTAAATAAATATGGATAAAAATGATAAAAATTTGATATTCCTAATATCTATATAAAATCATAGTTTTTTTAATTAAAATGATTTAATAAATTACTTTTAATGATAAAAAGGTTAATGAATTTTAAATTTTTAGAAAAAGTTCATTTAAATTAAAATTCAGATAATAAATTTTTTTCCTTTTTTAAATTTAAAAAAATTGTATTTGATAATAATAAATATAAGTATTTCAAAGATAAAAAAAAAAAAAATTAACTCAATCAAGGAAAAATAAGAAATATCACATAAAAAATAATATTTAATAAAAAATATTAAAAGAAAATAATATAAAATATAGTAACTATTCCAAGAACCAATTTCATTATCTAACTAAAAAGTTATTTACAAACCAATATTATAAATAAAAACAAATTTTAAAAAAATAAATATAAAAAACTAAAAAATTTAAAAATCTTCAAAAAGCTTTAAAAAAAATGGTTGATTCAAAAGTCCATATTGTAATAGACAATGGAACAGGATATATGAAAGCAGGTTTTTCAGGAGAAGAAGCCCCAGCATCAGTATTTCCAACATTATTAGGAAAACCAAAAGAAAATTCTCTTTTAGGAAGTGAGAAAAAAGAGCGTTTATTAGGACAAGAAGCATTGGAAAAATTAGGAATAACAAAAATAAATCATCCAATAACAAATGGAATAATAACTAACTTTGATGATATGACAAAAATATGGCATCACACATTTTATAATGAATTAAGAATATCACCAGAAGATCATAGTGTTTTATTAACAGATAGTCCTCAAAATTTACCAGAAAATAGAGAAAAAATAACTGAATGTATGTTTGAATTATTTAATATTCCTTCATTATTTATTGGAGTAACATCAATATTATCAATTTATTCTTCAGGAAGAACAACAGGAGTTGTTTTAGATAGTGGACAATCAATATCAAATTTTGTTCCAATTTATGAAGGTTATGCTTTTCCACATGCAATTTTAAAGATAAATTTAGGAGGAAGTGATTTAACAGATTTTTTAATTAGATTACTTATTGAAAAAAGATATACTATTGATACTCTTTCAAGAATTCAATTAGTTAATGATATGAAAGAAAAAGAATGTTATGTTTCATATGATTTTGAAGCAGAAATGAGAGAAACTAATCAAGCAGGAATGTTTGAAAGTAAATATAAAATGCCAGATGGAGAAGAAGTAAATTTAGAATATGAAAAAATTAGATGTCCAGAAGCTTTATTTAAACCTAATTTAATTGATAAACAATTTAGTGGAATTCATGAACAATGTTATGCTTCAATTCAAAAAAGTGATGTTGAAATTAGAAAAGATATGTATAGTAATATTGTTTTAAGTGGAGGAAATACTATGTTTCAAGGATTACCAGAAAGATTAATGAAAGAAATACAAAGATTAACTCCTTCAGCCGCAAGTAATAAAGTTAAAGTTATTGCTCTTGGGGAAAGAAAATACGCTACTTGGATTGGAGGAAGTATTTTATCTAGTTTAAGTAATTTTCAATATATGTGGATTAGTAAAGCTGAATATGATGAAGTTGGAAAAATTATTGTTCATAAAAAATGCTTTTAAGAAATATATTTTTTTAATTTTTTTTTTATATTTTTTATATTTATTTTTTATATTTAAATTTTTTAATGGAATTTCAAAGTTTGCATTTAAATTTATTATTATATTTTTTCTATGTTCTGGGAATCATCTTTTAAATACACATAGATTTTCACCCATTTTGATATTAAACCAAATGATTCAGAATGAAGAGCAAATTCAAAATAATTTTTCTCTTCAATTTTAACTTTTTTTGGATCTTTGAATTTTAACTCTAATTTTATATTAATAATTTCCCCAATATCTATAACTCCATTAGTAATTTGAGGATTTATAATCATTAAATTATAATCTTTATCTTCTCTAGAAATTAACTTACAATTTTTTGGAGTTGCGCAACTACCACTATTCTTTATTTTAATATTGAAATTAATTATTTTAGCAATTTGTGATCTTAATGAAATTGGCATTTTTTTTTCATCAAAAAGAATTTCACAAAGGATTCCTGGATTAGTTTTGAATTCTTTTTCTTTTCTTTTATCATCTGTATTATTTCCTGTATTAGTTGGTTTATTTGTTTGATTTATTGTTTTATTTTTTTCTAAACTATTTTCTTCTGTTTGACTCGTATTTTTTTCTGGTTTTTTATTTTTTATTATTGATAATAAATATTCTATGTTTTTATCCTTTTCTTTATTTTTTGCTTCAATTTCTATCAATTTCTCTTCTAAAAATTTTATTTTATCTGTGTATTTATTTTGATAATCATTAATTTTTGTTGTTAATTCTTCATATTTTTGATTTAAAAGTAAATATTTTTTTTCTAAATCATTATATTTATTTTCACAATCACATATAATATTTTTTTTTTCTTTTTTTTCTTTTTTTTCATTTTTTTCATTTTTTATAATTATTTTTTTTAAATTCCCCCCATTTAATAAATCTTTAAACAATCCTTCTTCTATTTCAAATTCTGAATTATCTGTTGATACTAAATAGAATTTAATGTTTTCATTCATTTCTTTTTCACTAAAATGAAAATTCTCTTTTGAAAACCTAGTTATATCACTTAGTTTATTTGTTTGATTATTAAATTTAAATATAAAACTTTTTTGATTATAAATTATTTCAATATCATGTCCTTTATTGCTAATGTGTAAATTCATTTTTATCAAAATAAATAAAAAAAAATTTATTATTTTTACAAAATGATAAGTAAAAATAAAACCTTAAAATCAAATGGATAATATAAATATAAATTTAAATAAAGAAGATTTCATACAAAAACAATCGGATAACGAAAAAAATAAAAATCAAAACACATTAAATTTATCTCATTTAACAGAACAAATGAATTATTCATATGATTATGAAATAAATAATATAACTTTAGATGACTCAAATTCATTAAATTGTAAAATGTATTATTATGATCATTTCTATAATGAAAATAGAATAATTAATTATCATAATTTTAAAGATAATTTGAAAAAATTTCCTTTTTCACCATCAAATGATGCATATAAATCAAATTTTTTTAAAAGATTAGTGAGTAAAAATAAAATAAGATTTCAAAATGAAGAATATGATTTAGATTTATCTTATATAACTGAAAGAGTAATTGCAATGGGATTTCCTTCTTATACATGTGAAAAACTTTATAGAAATGATATAAATGACATAAAAAATTATTTTGATACATATCATAAAGGAAATGTAAAAATATATAATTTATGTTTAGAAAAAGATAGAATATATGATAAAAATTTATTTTTGAAAGAAAAAGTATCATTATTTCCAGCATTAGATCATAATCCATTTCCAGTCAAATTAATATTAGAATTTTGTGTAGATATAATCTTATTTTTAATTCAAAATTTAGAATCTGTAGCAGCAATTCATTGTAAAGCGGGAAAAGGAAGAACTGGAGTAATGATTTGTTCTTATTTAATTTTTTCAAATTTATGTAAAAATTCAAATGAAGCAGTTTTATATTATGGAAAAATGAGAACTAGAAATGGAAAAGGAGTTACTATTCCAAGTCAAATTAGATATATTAAATATTTTGAAAGTTTTTTAAATGCAAATTTCGATAAACCATTTCTATATCTTATTCCAAAAATTATTAAAGAACATATTTTCATTTCAGGAAAAAAAATTTTTGTAAAAAATTTATTAATTAATTTACAAAATGATTCAAGATATTATACAAGTCCAAATTATTTTAAATTAAATTATATTAAAATAGGACCTTTAGATAAAGAAAGAATATTGATAATTTCAGTTAGTAATTTTACAAAAACTAATTTTAAATTTCTAAATGAAAGTAGTGAATTTATTCGCGATAAAGATAATAATATTTTTTTTTTATATAAAACCAATAATAATGATTATCCTATTCATTCTGATATTAAAATATCAATTTCAAATGGATTAAGTTTTTATGTTTGTTTAAATTTATGGTATTCTTCTTTAAGAGTTATTGATAAATTTTTATGTGATAATGATATTATTCAAAATGAGGAAAAAGAATTAATGATTGATAATAATATTATAAATAAGGATAATACTAATAACAAAAATAAAAATAAACCTAATAAAAAAGAAATTGAACAAGAAATTGAAATGTCAGAAATTTCAACATCTAAAAAAAAAATTAATGAAATTAAAGAAAATAAAAGAGAGTTTATAGATAATATTGAAGCAAAAGTTAAAAATGGTTTTTTTATTATTGAAGAAAATGATATTGAATTAAGTAAAAATAATAATAATGATATAGAAAATATTTTTGAAAAAAAAAATACAATGACATCTAGCATTATGCATAATAGTGAATTAAATGGTATTTTAAGTTCAGTTAATGAGAATTTAGAAAGAATTGGGAAAAAAATGATTGATAAAAATAAAATGAATCTTGTATTAAGAACAAAAGATTTAGATAAATTTAAAGAAAAGAAAACTTTTACTGATATTAAAGTTAAAATAAATTATTCAATAAAGTAATATTATTAATTTCAATCATTAATTAATTAAAATTTTTTATTTGAATCTATATAATATGAAATTTATATATAAATAATAAATTTTAAATTAATATAATTGTAATTTTATTTAAATTAAAATCAGAATTGCGAAAACTAAGCTAAGGAAAATATAAATATAATAGAAGAATTATCAGAGTTTTCCCATTAAAAAAGAATTTTTATGATGAGAATAAATATAATAAAACTACAAAAGAGAAAGAAGAACATTTTCTTCAAAAAAGAAATTCAAAAAATCAAAAACAATAAAAATATTAGGGCAAAAAAATATCAAAAAAATAATTTAAATTATAAAGATAATGGATAATGAGAATAATAATGACGTTGAATAAATTTTAAAAGAATCAAAAAAATAAGAAAAATATAGAAAATAGGAATTAAAAGTTTTAATATTTTTAATATTATAAATTAAATTAATAGATTAAAAGAATCAAGGGAATCAATGAAATTTATTAAATATGATGATAATAATAAATTTATATTTAATAATTTACAATAAGATCGTTTCTTCATTTTGTTTTTTATTTATATATCCCAAAATGATTCTTAGAGAAATACATTTAATTTTATCTTTTTTTTTCATTTTCTTCGCTTTTTTTCTATTTTTTATCTTTTTTAATTATTCTTTTTTAAAATGTAATTTTTTAAAAAGATTCAAGTCTTAATCATAAAAAATATTTTTTAGAAAACAAAGAAAAAAAATTAATTTTTTTACTTTTCATTATTTTTTCTTTTAGTTATCTTTCCCTAATTTCTCTTTACAAAATTATTCCAACAATTAAATTTTAATTTCATTCATTTTTTAAAATACTTTCGAGAGAAATAATAAAAAAAATAAAATTTGATTTTTTAATTGTGAATACAAAATATTTAAAAAGAAAACAAAATTTAAAAAATTTCTTTAATTTGAAAAAATGATTAATGAATGAAGTTTTTTATAATTTTTTATCTTAGAATTTGTTCATTTTTTAAAACATTTTTTTCCCATTTTTTAATTCATCAATTGAGTCATTTAATTTATTATTATGATATTTATGATATTTTCTAAAGGATAAATGACTTGTTTCTATTATATTAATGATATTTTTTATATAAATATAGAATTTTTATCAAAATAAATTTTTAAATTTTGATATTTTTTCATTCTATCTTTCATTATAAAACTTTCCTCTATTTTAATTAATAGTATATTTTTATAATTTTTTTAATTTACTTTTCAAATAATTAAACTATATTATTCATTTTATTTTTAGTTTTATTATTTTATTTTTAAATTTCCTCAATTTTCAAATTTTATTTCATTTGAATTTTTTAATAATCTCCCTTTAATACTTATATAAACTTCATAATCATTTTTTATTTTCTCTAAAATAATAATTTTATTATTTAATTAAATTAATTCAATAAATTGTTTCATCTGATATTTTTTGATAATGTTAATTCAATTTTCTTTTTTGTTTTTTCTTGTATAAAAGAAATCATTGTTCAAAATCACATTTTCATCATTTAACATATTAATTTCATTATTTATTTTTTTATTTTTTCAATTGGAATATTTTTTATTGAAAAAGATATCAACTTTTCTTTAATTGATTAGAAGAAATGTAAGAAAATTGTTATAATTACTTTAATAAAAAATAATTTAATAAAATATATTATTTCCAGTACATTCATGTTTCTCCCACCATAGTAATGACTAACACTTCTCCTACTCCAGATATCCTATCTTTTCCAGATAACATCTCAAAAATCAAAAGAAGATTTTGTATAACTTAGCAAAAATAGATGTGAAAAAATTATGAGGGAGTGTAAAGGATTAGGAAAAGAATATTTTTAATTTAAGGTTTTGTTCTTGATCTTATTTATATTCCTCATAAAGTAGCAAAGTTATGAATAAAATACATTTTAAGTATACTTTGGAAAAAATGGGGAAAATTGTTAAGGAAGTTTAAATGTTTGGAAAGGGATTTTAAAGGCTTCGTTTTCAAAAGAAAAATGAATTAATTTAAAATTAAAATTAAGATTTTGAAAAATTATATTATATTATTATTCCTTTGAATCCAGTTGATACCTTTTTGAAAAAATGACCGTATTCTCCCAATTGTGATAATTGTCTCATATTAAGTAATTTTTATCAAGTTAATAAATATTATTTATAT
>JAJJKW010000097.1:0-10885 GCA_023805745.1 Isotricha sp. YL-2021b | reverse complement strand
CCCCAATCCCCAATCCCCAATCCCCAATCCCCATTTTTTTATTTTATTTTTAATTATTAATTATTTTATCCTTTGTAAAAATTGAAAATTTTTTATGATTGAATTTTTATCCTTTTATGAATTTATTTTATCTCCATTTTCACAAATTATTCCTTTTTTTTTATTTATTGTTTTTTTCCTTAATTTTAATTTTGATTTGATTATAAAAAATTAACAAATTTTTGAAAAAAATAACAAAAATAGAGCTCAAAGAAGGAAAAATTGATAATGAAAGTAAAGATTAACAATATGAAAAAATAAAAATATAGAGAAATAAAGACCATAAAATAAAAATGATGATTCTAGTCATCTAGATTAAGATAATAATAGAAATTATGGAATTCATTTCAAAAAATAAATAAAAAAAATATTTTAATGCTCAAGAGAAATAATAATAATAAAAAAAATAAAATTCCAATAAGAAGAATAGAGGTTTTATAAGGTTCTTATTTAATTCTTAAGATATAATTTATTCCAAAAATAGGATTTTTAGAGATTAGGATAGTTAAAATAAAAAATTTAACAAATAAAAAAAGAAAATGAATATTAAAAGGAAGAAGAGTTAATTAAAATAAAGAAATTGTAGAATTGATTTAATATATAAAATTATCAAATATAATCCATCATAACATTTTATAAATAATTTATTGAAAAAAAATAAAACAAATAAAATAGTAAATTTACTTAAATTAATTAAAATTTATTTTCAATTTTAAATTTCTCTATCGAAATCTAAAATAATAACATTTCTCAATTTAAATCAAAAAATTTTAAGATTTCCTCATTGAAATTGGAGATTTCTCCCTCTAAATAGAATTTAATTGAATTATTAATTTTAACAATTATTTAATAATTCATTTTAATTTTTGTAAAAATTGGATTCAAAATATTTTAAAGAAAAACTATAACTCCCCTTGAGGAGGAATATATATACAACTATTAAAATGTCTTCTTTTAACTTTAACATTAAGTTCTTTTGTTTCATCAATTGGAATAAGAGGTAATATTGGAATATCATTTTTTTTCCCTAAATTTTCTTTTTTAATTATTTTAGCAAACAATCCTTTACAATCAGCTAATTTATTTGTATGTTTAATCATTTTATTTCTTTGTTCTATTTTCAATTCTTTTTCTTTTTCTTTTTCATTTTCTTTATCTTTTTCTTTTTTTTCTTTATTTCTTCTTTTTCTTTGTATTTCGTAATTATTTAAAGTTAATTGAAATAAATTTTTAAATTCATTCATAATTTCAAAATAATCCATTTTTTTATCATTTTTAATTAATTCATTACAATCTATAATATTATTTTTATTATTTTCCCTTACAATATCCATATTTTTTAATATAGAATTTATCTTATTTACACTTTTTCTTTCTTCACCTTTTGAAATAAAATAATCTAAAAGTGAATTAAAACTTCTTGGATAATAATTTGAATCATTTTTATTTGATTCTTTTAATTTTAATCCTCTTAGAAATTTTGCAAATTCTTGATCATGTTCAATTGAAAAATTACAAAATTGATAAAAATCAAATATTATACTTTTATTCTTTTTTTTTTCTACTCCATTTCCAAATAATTTACTTAATTCATTTAAACTTGCATTTATATTATTTGTTTTAAACATAGATTCAATTTCATTTATTTCAATTTGTTGATTTCCATCAATATCAAATTCTTTAAAAAGTTCTTTTAATTTTAATATTTTATTATATTTTTCTTGAGTCCAAAAATATTTTGGATTCATTTTATAAATTTTACTTTCATTAATTTTATTTTGATTTTTATTATCAAAAGAATTAGATTTAGTATGATTATTATTAATTGATTTTTCTTCTTCTTCATCATCTAAAATTTTATTCACACAAGCTCTTAAAACTTCTTTACTATGAGTTCTTCTTAACCATTTTATTGTATTTATATTTTGAATTGATTGACTTGGTGGAATACATTTTAACATTTTTAAACGAGATTTATAAAATTTACAAAATTCACTTGATTCACTTTCATTTGAAGAAACACTAAAATTATCTATTTGATTTTTTAATTTATATTTTTTTATTTCTTTTTTTAATGTATTTGTTCTTTTTTTATGAATTATTGGTTTTGGAATTTTTGCTATTTCATTTTTTATTTCCATTTTATTTTAATCATAACAATATAAATAATTAATTTGTTTGTGAAAATCATTTATTTATTTAAAATAAAAATCTATCAATCTAAAAAAATTTCATCAAAATTTAATTATTTTTTGATATAAATATTTTTTTATATGGTTGATTCTGAATCTCAAAATATTAAAGTTGTAAAATTCCCAAAAAAATATGAAGCTTCATATGTAATTGATGATAATCTTGATAGAATAATATATTATTTAGAACCTAAAACACTAGAAGTGATAACTAACAAAACAAGTTTAAAAACTATATTTACGAATGAACCTATCAATTCTCCTTTTTTTTATCAAATGAAAGAATTTTCTAATTATGAATCATCTAAGATTTTCTCAGTAATTATTTCTCATCCAAATTTACCTTGTCAAATAGAAGAAAATTTCATTTTTAAAGAAAATACTTTGGATAATAATACTTTACTAAGTTTACAAATTAAATTAAATAATACGAAATTTTCAAATCAAATGAATTTAAATAAAATTGTGAAAGGATGTCAAACTTTATGTGTTGAATATATAAGATTAATTGAAAAATATCTTCAAGATAAATCATTAATTTTTTATCAAAATGAATCTACTATCATAAAAGTAAGCAAACAAAGATTATTTGATTATTTTCTTCATTGTAAATTATTTGAATCTTTTGATAATATTAGTATACAGTTTGAAAATAAAGATAATTTAAAAGTAGGTTCAAAAATTATTTTTATTATTAATCCTGATGGAATTAAAATTAAAAATACAATTATATCTATTAAAAATAAACCAAATAATAAAAAATGGTCTATAGTATTAAATAGTGCTTCTGATTATATTAAAACTCAAGATATTCATATTTTATTCATAGATTTAAATGAAAATTCTACTTATCTCTCTATAATTCATCATTTTAAAGAAAGTATTGAATTTGATGAAATTCAAGAAATTAAAAAAAAAAAGATATATTTCTTTGATAAATTAAAATATTTTTTTTCAGATAAAATTGAACAAAATGACTTTAATGAATTATCTATGGATAAAAGTAATGAAAATATTGATTATAATTTTACTCAACAATCCTTGAAAGAAGATTTATTAAAAAATTGTTTTATCGAAAAAAATGAGGATAATAATTTATAAAATTATTATCTAAAATGACATAATAGTGTTTTCTAATGATATAATTAATATTTATTTTATAAAAAATAATTATAAATGAAGTATAATATAATATAGAAATAAAACATTTAATAATTTTTATTATATAAGTTTTTTTTATAAAATATAATTTATTCAATTTAATTTTCAATTTTTTTAATATTTATATTTATATGAGTAATTTAAACAAAAGTGTAAATGATTTACTGAAAGATGAAAAACAATTAGATTTAGTTATTAAAAATGCTTTTAATTCATATGATCAAAATAAAAATGGATTATTGGATTTAAATGAAGTTGAGTCAATTTTAAAAGCATTTGCAAAACAAAATAATCTTCCAAATCCAACAAGAAAAGAAAGTGAATCTGTTTTTGTAGGATTAGATTTAAATAAAGATGGTAAAATTGATTTTAATGAATTCAAAACTTTTTTTTGTCAATTCCTTAAAAATGCTAAATAAAAAAAATCATTAAATAACTTAAAAATTTTATTCCTATTCAAAAAAAACTAATTTTTTCAATAAGGTTAAAATATATTTTTGAACTTTTAGAAATTTATTAAATTATAATAAAATAATTAATAAATGGATTATAAAGGAATATATTATGGGGATAATAAAGTTCAAAAATATTATGAATATGGAGCTCACTTTAGATATTTAGATTTATATAGACAATTAGAATTAATTAAAGAAAAAGAATTTGAAGAAACTTATAATTCAACAAGATATAAAAGTAATGAAAACACTAATCAAATTAAGTATGTTACTGATAAACCAAAAAATATAATTTTTTCAAGAAATAAAAATAACAATATATGTTATAATAATCCAAATACACAAAATGTTAACTATAATAAAACATCTTCAAATATGATTAAAATTAGAAAAAAATCAGAACATTTACAATTTAATAATGACAATAATAATGTTATTTATTATTATCAAAATATAAAAAATAATAATTTAATGAATAATTATTCAATTAATGATAAAATGAACAAAAATAATATTATAATAAATTATTCAAGTCGAAATAAAGGTATTTATCAACAGAACACAGACAATATAGCATATTACAATAAATTAAATGAAAATAATTCAAATTATATGAACAATACTCATCACGTTAAATATAATAGTTTTGATATTAATAATGCAGAAAAGAATCTTAAAAGTTTACGTTTACGTTCAAGAAATAAAAATCCTTCTTTTGGTCTTAATAGCATTAAATCTGTTGAAAATAGATTAAATAGAATTTTAATAAATTCAAAGGAAAAAATTAATGAAAAAAATGAATTATTATTTCATAAAACAATGCATTTAAAAAATAAAAAATTAATTGTAATTTCACCAAATTCATATAAGAAAAAAATTAGTAATATAAATATTCCATCCAAATATATAAATAACAAATTAATGAGTTTTAAATTAAATATGGAAAGATTAAATTCTGGTGAAAATGTCTTTAACAAAAATTATGAATATATATAAATTATAATTATAAATAAATAAGTGTTAGATTTTCTTTCTTAATTTTAGAGTTTTTTTTCATAGAATTTTTGATATATTTATAATTAAATATAAAATTGTATTTAAATTAAATTTTTTTTATTAAAATGAATAATTAATTACATTAATTTATATATAAATTAAATATTATAAAAAAAAAGTCTTTAAAAAAATTTATAATTTATCTTTTGGCTTTTAATTTTGAAAAATTTTTAATTGCTCTTTTGATTTCAATTTGATTCATTTCAATCATATACATAAAATATTTATGTTTTTCTTCTATTTTTTTAAATTGAATATCATGCAAAATCTTATTTTTTGTTTGTCTTCTTTCTTTTAAAATTCTCATCATTGATTTCATATCAAAATTTTTTTGACTTAGGATAAGTCGATCAAAATGTTTATTATCATTTTTTTCTTCTGGTAGAATTCTTTCTGTTAAAAATTCATTTGTATTTTTAACAAGTTTATCATTAAATTTTTTTAATTTTTTATCACATTTTTTAATCATTTTATTTTCATAAATATCATATTCTTTTTTATCAAAATTAATATTATCAATTTCTTCAATTGCATCTTCAGTTAAAGGTTTTAAAGTAGTTAAAAAATATTGATTCATATAAAATGAATCATATGTATTTAATAAATCTTGACTTAAATTTCTACTTTTTTTAACTGGTCTTTCAGTTAAATAATGAAATTCATTTTGATTATTATTTTTTTCTTGATTTATTTTCTCAATTTCAATTTTTTTTAAATCTGATTTACTTTTAAGTTCTTCCTTATCTTTTTCCAAATTATTATTACTATTATTTAATTTATATTTATCTGATATTCTGATAAACGTTTTTTTTATTTTTGGCTGTGCTGAAAAAAATGTTTGAGAATTTAGTTTTTTCTGTTTCTTAAATATTGTTTTTGGAGAATTAATAATTTTAACTTGAGTTAAAGGTTGTTTTTTTTTAAATAAATCAAATTTTAAACTTTTCATTCTATTATCAATTTTATCAGTATAATCTTTAATTGAACTTTGAATAGAAGGTAATTTTTCATTAAAAGAAAGATAACTAAAAGGTTTTTTAAATATTATACTATAATCACCAGACATATAAAAAACAAAAAATGAAAATTAAAAATATAGAAAATTTAAAAAAAATAATTTTAATTAAAAAAAAAACCAAATAAAAAAAAAATTTAAATTGTAATTAAAAATTAATGAGGTAATAAGCTATAAGCAAGATCTTCAAAGAAGAACTTACATTCCAAAGGTCCATCTTCAGGTAAATCAGTACAATGAACAGCATTTTTAACTCTATCAAATCCGAATTTGGCTCTAATAGTATTAGGTCTTAAACTTTTAGCAATTTCAGGATCATGAGGACCAACAAGAGCTCTTAATTTATTAACACAATCATCTTGTCTGACTTCTAAAGCAATAACAGGACCACAAGTAATATCTTCAATCATATCACTATATTCAGGTAAAACTCCTTTATAAACTTCAAAAAATTCTTCAGCATTAATTTTATCTAAATAAAACATTTGCATACTTGAAATTTCAAAACCTTCAGTTAATATAATATCTATTATTTTTCCAGCATTTCCTTCTGAAATTACATGAGGTTTTATTACTAAACAAGCACAATTTGTTAACATTGGTTTATGAATTATTTTATTAAATACTATATTACATTCTCTTATTACACTTTGTGGTGAATCACTTCCATGAACTGTATTTTTTTCTCCATTACCAAATATTCCTCTTAATGAATTTGGTGCTTCGACTTTTGCTTTTGCAACATTTGTTGGTCCTATAAAATTTCTCCATGCTTGAATTGCATCTTTTTTTACTAATTCCATTCCAACAATAAAATCACTTGTTATATAATTTACTAAGAAATCATAAAAACTTTTTCCTTTATGTTCACCATAAAATTCAGCTGCATTTTCTAAAGACATTTTACATAATTTTAATTTTACTATTGTAAAATGACCTGCATTATATATCATATCTATTATTTTTCCAATATTTAAATAACCATCTGGTTTTATCATTCCATATGTACTTGATCTTATTTCTTCAAAGTGATTTCTTGTAAATTCATCTCCATAATCTATTAATTTATGTTTACGAGAAAATATATTTATGTCGCTTCCTTTGTATAAGTCTTTTATTGATATTTCTGGAACTACTCTTCTTTTTAAAAATATTTTTTGATTTTTTATGTCATACATCTCTATTGATCCATCAGATGGGTAGTAAAATAATTGATAATTCTTTACTAATGATGCTAAACTGTCAAAATATTCTGTTATGAAGCAATAGCGTTGGAAAGACATTTTTTTTTTTTTATATTTTTTTATATTTTCAGTTATGAAATTTTATTTATTTTTTTGGATTATTTTTTTATTTTATTTATTTCATTTTTAATTTTTTAATTTTTAATTTTTTTAATTTTCAATTTTTTTTTTAATTATTTTTTATTCATGTTTTTTTATTTTTTTAATTCTTTTTGAGTTTTAGGATTTAAATAATAGTATTTTGATGTGTCATTTTATTATTTAATTTAAGGATTATTTTGGATATTTCTTTTTTTATTTTATATTTTTTTTTTTCTTTTTTTTTTTTTTTTTTCGATTTTTATTTGATATTTTCTCAACTTTTATTAATATGTTGTTCTAATGAATAAAAGATATATTTTTATATTAAAATATGGATAAAGAGGTTAAAATATTTTTTAATGATTTGAATGAACCAATAAGATATTCAAAAATAACAAAAAGAATTCCTTATATAATAGGTGATAATAATAGCTTAGAAGCTTTTATAAAAAAAATTAATTTAAAACAAAATATGAATCTTAGAAAATATAATTCATCAAATAATTTGATAGAAGATAAAGAAAAAAGATTAAATTTGAATAATTCAAACAATAAAGAGCAAGAATATAAAAAATTTAATGTAGAAGAATTTAAAAAAACAATTAAAAAAATAGGAGAAAAAGAAAATGAAAAAAGAATAAAAAATAAAAAGAAAGAATATAAAACTCCTATGAATGATAGAACAAAACATAGTATTGAAATATGGAAAAAAAACAAATTATTTTCAACAGGAAAAAGATATAATCCAAAATACGAATTAATTTATAAAAGGATTCCAAATGTATTTTTTTCAATTCCAAAATCTAATTTTTCTCTGAAAAATTTAAAAATTTTCAATTCGCCTAAAAAAAAAATAAAAAAAAATTTTGAAGAAAATAGTTTTGGAAAAATAAAAGAAGAAAAAAGGAAAAATATAAATCATAAATCATTTATAGAAACTTCAAAAAAAAAGTTACAATTTTACAATACTTCATATCTTCAAATTCCAAAATTTAAATCAAAATCAATGTCAACAAAAAATACACAAAAAAAATGTATTTTTAAAGATAATAATAAAAATTCTCCAAAAAAAAAAATAAGAATAATCACAAAAAACAATTCTCCCAAAAATTTTAGAAGAAATAATAATATATTATTATCAAATAATCAACTTTATAATAGTATATTATATAAAAAAAATTATTATTATCCAGATTATAGTAAAATTCCAAGAAGTGAAAGATTATCCATTTTTAATTCTTTAAAAATTAATGATTTATTATTAAATAAACCAAGTATTGGAGTTTATGAACCAAAATATGAATATATATTTGAAAAATCTCCTCAAATTTCTTTCGACAGAACTAATAATTTTGATTTACTTTCTTATAAAAAATATATTTTAAGAAAATTATGGTGTGGTTTTAATAAAGATTTAAATGAAGAATATGAATTAGTAGAATTTCCAACTTCAGAATTAAAAGAAAAGATTTTTATTTAAATAAAGAAAAAATTCTTTAAAAATATATATTAATTACAACATAAAATAAATAATAAACATCATAAATAAAAATATACATATATATTAAAAAAAAAAAATTAAAATTAAAAAACAAAATATATAAAAAAATGAAATTTGACGAAAAAATCCAATTAATAGTAGTAGGAGAATCATGTGTAGGAAAAACATCTCTTTTATACAAGTAATAAAAAAACTAATAAAAATAAAAAAAATAAAAATATATAATATATAATATTTAAAAAAAATTAGATATACACAAGGAATATTTACAAATCAGCATTTAGCAACAGTAGGTTTAGAATATTTTACAAAAGAAGAAAAAGTAAATGATAAATTAATCAAAGTAAAAATATGGGATACAGCAGGACAAGAACAATATAAAGCATTAACAAAGAATTTTTATAGAAATTCAGATGGAGTAATTATAATATATGATGTAACTAATAAATCTACTTTTGAAAAAGTACAAGAATGGGTTCAATCAATAGGAGAATATACTGATAGTGAAAAAAATATTCAAAAAGTTTTAGTTGGAAATAAAATTGATCTTAATAGAGAAGTTTCTACTGAAGAAGGACAAAAATTAGCTGAAATGTATGGTATTCCTTTTTTTGAAAGTTCTGCTAAAGAAAATATTGGAATTAATGAATTTATGAAAAAAATTATTGAAGATGTTGTTATGAATTTAACTAATATGAAAAAAGGAGTAGAATTAAAAGAAGAAAATACGAAAAATGATGAAAAAACAGGATGTAATTGTTAAATTATTTATTATAAAAATGTTAAAATAAAAGAAAACAATATTTTAAAAAAAATGATTATTAAATAGGATAGTTTATTTTTATTTAAATTATTTTTTTTTAATCTTTTTTTTTAAAAAACAATTATATTAAAAGTTCCAAATTTATTCTTTTTTTAATATTTAAAAAAAACTTTTAAAAACAATATTTTTTTATTTTTAAACTTCAAAAAAAAAGATAAAATCCAAAAAGAAACATTTTAAGAAATTAAATAATGAAATTCATTAGTTTTATTCTTATACATATCAGCATCCCATCTTCCTTTTAATTCAAAAATACCTTTTTCAAATTTAATATCATCACCTTCATTTTTTTCAATAATAGCATATTGAATAATATTTCCAGCTTGACTATGTCTTTCAAAAAGAACTTCAAAGCATTTTTTCATAATATCAATTGCTTTATCTTTTGAAATATCTTTTGGTTCTTTTGGATATTCATTTCTTAAAATTGCATTACAAAAATAATGAGACATTGAAGTTGTAAAATAATTTGCATTTAATAAAGTTCCAAAAGGATCTATATTAAGTAATACAATATCACCATTCCAATCAATTCCACCACAAATAACATTATTTAAATAAGGATTCATTTTATTTCTTTTATAATAATGTAAAGAAGATAAATAATTTGTTAATTCAATTGGACCTAAAAATGGTTTATTATTTGATGATAAATTATCTTCTAAAACCATTGAATCTAATTGTCTTAATGTTTCTTGCATATCAGAATATTCTCCTGAATATCCTATTATTGTTCTTTCTGTTAATTGAAATATTCTTTCTGTATGCATTATTTTACATAATGAACCATAATTTAATCTTGTATCACATGCTATTATTATTCCTTTGTTATATTTTATTCCTATTACACTTGATCCTACGTATATTGGATCTGTTGTATGTGTTATTGGTGATTTTGGAATTTGGATAAAGTTCATTTTTTATTTTTTGTTTTTTATTTTTTTATATATTTTATTTTTATATTTTTTTGGTTTTTTAAATGAAGAGAAATGTATTTTATGGGTTTTCTCCAATTTATTTTTTTTTTTTATTTTTTATTATTGATTTTTTTATTTAATTAAAAATTTAATTTTTAAATTTGAAGGTTTATTGAATTTTTTTCATTTTTAAACTTAAATTAAAAAAGAAATATGGTTTCACAATAAATAAAAAATAGTGTTTTGTATCAAATAGCAACAATAAAAGAAAAACACATGGTTTATTATATTAAATTAATTCAAAATATTTTATATTTTAAAAAAAAAATTTGTAGTTTGTTTATTTAATTGGGGATTGGGGATTGGGGATTGGGGATTGGGGATGGGGATTGGGGATTGGG
>JAJJKW010002219.1:0-10912 GCA_023805745.1 Isotricha sp. YL-2021b | reverse complement strand
ATTATGTTGAATTAAATAAAGTATTTAATTTTGAAGAAAAAAGAAATAATTTTTTTTCTTGTATGGAAATGGACAAGATAATAAATATTCATATAATTTAAATTAAAAGTTAATTAAAATATAAAAGTATTTTTTTAATTTTCATTAAAAAATTGTTTTATAATTTTCCTCTTAAAATTAAAAAGTAAATATCTGGAATTTTATTAATAGCTCTATCAACCGTAATCTTAGGTAAATCTTTTTTTTTATAATTTTCTTGAATATATATAATTATTTTTTCATAATCATATGAAATCATTTCATCATTCATGTTTTTTTTTATTATATTTGACATATCTAAAAGAATATCTTTTCCTAACTCAGAATTTAATTCATTTATTACATTTTGATCAATATTATTTTCATTAATAGAACTAGCATTCGTTGAACCAATTTGTTTTTTATAATTTAAATTTGAAATATCATTTTCTTCATGATTATTTAATTCAAAACTATCATTTTTAAAAGTATTATCAATTTCAAAATTTGATTTGTGTAATTCTAAAAAATCATTTAAGTTCTCTTTTTCATTATTTTTTTCTTCTAATTTTTTACTTGAATTTGAGTATTTAGAAAATGAATTTTTTAAATTTTGATTTTCTAAAAATTGATTTATTTCATTCATCGGGTTTGGAATTTGCTCTATTAAATTTTTTAATTGATTTTTATCTTTTGAACCTTTATTTCTATCATAATTTATTTTATGAATATTATTTAAATTTCCTCTTGATTCTTGATTTGAAGTTGATAAATTAGTTGAATTTTCCTTACTATTTGAATTATTATCTAAATGTCTTAAAATTCTTTCAGAATGCTCTTTCTTAATATTTTTTGAAATTGGATTTATATAATTATTATTATTATTATTATTATTATATTCTATTTTCCTTTTCTCACTTTCTGGTCTTCCTTTACGATAATTATATAAATATATTCTATTATTTATTTTTTGAATATTATTATTATTATTATTATTATTATTATGTGACATAAGATCTTTTTTCAAAATATAAATTTCTCTTTCTTTATCTTTTTCTTTATTTTGATAATTATATCCATTAATATTATTATTATTATAACTACTATTTGAAACAGTTAATTTTTCATCTCTTTTATTACTGCTTCCATTCCGAATAAATTTATGATTATTTTTTAATTCTTGTATTTTGGAATTAGATTCTTTTAAAACATTAACATTATGTAAAATAGTATGAGAAAATTCATTTTTAAACTCATTTTCACTTAAAAAATTTTTAATTCTTTTCTGAATAATATTCTTTTCTAAAATTTCATGAATATTAGGTCTTAACTTAGGATCAACATTTAATAAAGAAGCGACTAAATTTTTTAAATCTTTACTTAAATTTTTATTATTTAAAGGAGGATAATTTCCATTAGCAATTTTCATATATAATTGAGGTAAATTAGTTCCTTCAAAAGGCATTTTTAAACTACACATTTCATATAATAAAACTCCAAGTGCCCAAATATCAGAAGAAAAATCATAAGGTTGATCATTTATTATTTCTGGACTTAAATAATATGGTGTTCCTATTACAGTTTTAGCTTTATCTAAAGTTGTTTCTAAACATTTTGCAATACCGAAATCACCTAATTTTACATAATTATTTTTTGTTAAAAATATATTTTGGGATTTAATATCTCTATGTAATATTTTTCTATCATGAATATATTTTATTGCTAAACATATTTGTGTAAAGTAATTTAATATAGTTTCTTCTGAAAAAAATTGATTTAATTCTCTTTGTTTTTTTATTTTCATTGATAAATCACCTCCATCTGCATAATCCATTACAATATATATTAAATTATTATTTACATAAAATTCTCTAAAATGTATTATATATCTATGGTTTAATCCTTCTAAAATTTCTGCTTCTTTAAATGCAATATCTCTTTTTTCTATATTTAATTTTGTTAAATCTATTTGTTTTATTACAGCTAATGATTTATCTATTAAAGAACGAACTAAAATTGCAGTTCCGTAACTTCCTTCTCCTAATAATTTTATTTCTTTATATTTTGAAGAAAAATAGGAAGTATTACATATATTCCTGTTATCTATCATTTTTTAATTTTTTTCTTTTAAAAAATTAAATAATTTAATTATAAAAAATTATAATAATTATTTATATAATTATCATCTTTTTATTTTAAATTTTATAATTAAAAAAAAATTAATTAATAAAAACAATGATAATAAACTTACTAAATATTACTAGAAAAAATAGAGCAAAGAGTGCTAAAACAGAATATTCAAATTTTAAAAATTTCAATCAAATTCATTCAAAAAAAATAAATATTGAGAATCCAGAAAAAAACTTTAAATTCAATCATATTAAAGGATTAAATTCTTTAAAACATAATTCACCTAATCCGATGAAATTAAGTATTGAAAGTAATACAAAGCAAAAATTAAATCCTATAAATAAAAAACTTAGTTTTTTGAGAAAAGTAAAACTTCCTAAATTAATTAATAATGAAAATAATGATTTATTATCAAATAGAAATTATTTACCAAATTTGACTTATAATAATTATTATAATAAAGAACAAGATGGAAATTCTTTATTAAAAAATTATAAAAAAAATGATTCTAGAATAAGAATTTTTGATGATAAGAAAAATGAATTTGATAAAAATTTAAATAATAATAATAGTTTAAATTTATCTTTTAGACAAAATAAATTTAATAATGTTTATCCAATAAAATTAGAAAAAAATTTTATAAATGAAGAAAAAATAATTACTGAAATAGATGAACAAATTGAAAATAAAATAAATGATGAAAAAAATAATGATAATGAAAGTAAATTAAATGAAGAAAGTGAAAGCATAAAAAAAAATTCAAATTCTCTTTTTCTTTCATTATCAAAAAAATTAGAGTTAGATCCTTATATTAATAAAACAATAAATGGAAATAATATAACTTTTAAAATAGGAACAATAATATATGAAAGTTCATCTTCAATATTATATAAAGCATTAAATTTAAATAATGGAGAAATTTTTTGTGTAAAAAGATATATTAATAAAGATATTTTTTATAATGAAAAAACAATATTAGAAAAAATATCAAATGATAATATTATTAAATATTATGGAAGTGATAATAATATAGAAAATAACCAAAATTTTTTATATACAAAATTATATAGTAATGGAGATTTAAAACAATTAATAGAAAATTATGGATTTTTACCAGAAAAAGTAATAAAAAAATATATAATTCAAATATTAAATTCTTTAAATTATCTTCATAAAGAAAAAAAAATAATTCATGGAGATATAAAATGTAGAAATATATTAATAGAAGATGAAAAAATATATTTATGTGATTTTGGTTCATCAATAAATTTAGAAAAAAATAATGAATTTAAAGGAATTAAAGGGACATTATTATGGTCAGCTCCAGAAATATTAAGTGGAAAAAATTATAACTTTAAAAGTGATATTTGGAGTTTAGGTTGTTCAATTATTGAAATGGGGGGAATAGAGCCTTGGAATAAAAAAATAGATAATTCATATCAATTAATTAATATCATTTGTAATAGTAATAATATACCTGATATTCCTGATTATTTTAGTGAAGATTTAAAAGATTTTTTAATCATGTGTTTTCAAAGAAATTTGGATTTAAGATATGATGTTGATTCTCTTTTGAAACATAAGTTTATTTGTAAGGATTGAATTTTTTATTTATTATTTTTTTTTTCTTTTTTGAACTTTTTTCTTTTTATTATATATAAAAAAGATATGATATATTTATTTTTTTAATTTATATAACTTATTGCTTAATTTTTGAGTTTTTTTAATTTAATTTTTTCATTTGAATATAGAACATAATAAATTTATATATCTTTTTCCATAGATATATATTATATATCATTAATCAAAAAGAATAAAAAATATGATTTTATGATTTAATTTACTAAATAAAACACTAAATTTGAAATTAAAAAAATTTTAAAACCCAAAATCCTTTTAAAATTTCAAAAAAAATATATTATTTTAAATTCCCTAAAAAAAAAGCAGTTAAAGAAAAAAAAAAATAAAAATCCAATAAAAAAAAAATAAATACCCCAATAAAAAAAAAATATAATAATAAAAATGGCAACCGACGAAGAAGTACTTCCTCCTATTCATTTAGGAGAATTATTAAAAGAAGAGCCAATAAAAACAACAGGAGCTAAAAAAATAACTCAAATAACAGAAAATAAAAAAATAAACTATTATAGAAAAGCTGCTCTTTCAGAATTAAGTGGAGCAGAATTAACAAAAAGACAAGCTGATGATGCAGCAGAGAAAGTTCAAGAACAACAAAGAAGAAATAATTTAAAGAAGAAATATGAAGAAGAAATTCAACATAGTAAAATAAATAGAATGAAATTAATGAATGATTGGAGAGTAATAATGAGAATTGCAAAAATAGATGAAATAAGAAAATATTTAAATTTATATATGCAAATTTTTGAAAGAGATTTAGATGATAAAGATGCTATTTTACAAATGTTAGATAGAGATATTTCTGAAGCTGAAGATCATTATAATATTGCTTTAACTAATCATTTTATACATATTAAACAATTAATTGCTTTACAAGATTCTAGAATTAAAGGTTTATTTAGAGAATTTGAAAAAGATGTTACTGAATTAGAAAATGAATTTAATAGTGAATTTGAAGAAATTAAAAAACAATTTGATCAAGAACAAAATGAAATATTAAAAATGTTAAGAAATATCACTGATTCTTATAATAGGAAAATACAAAAATTAAATCAAGATTTTCAAGAATTAAAAAATTCACAAATTCAAAAAATAAATGAAATTTATTCTCATATTCAAGAAGCAATAAAAAAAGCAGGAACAGATGTTCATAATAAATTTTCTAATGAAATGAATGATATAAAACAAAAATCAGATGATAAAAATAGACAAGATGCAGAAGGAATTGAAAGATTAGCAGGATTAGAAAAAGATGTTTTAGCATATAAAAAAAAAGTAGAAAAACATAATGATAGTTTAAAACAATTAAAATTAAAAATAAAACAAAATAATGAAGATTGGGATAAAAAAAATGATAGTTTAAAAAAAGAAAAAGAAAGAGTAATGATGAGTTATAGAATATTAAAAAATAAATTAATTTCATTTAGAAATATGCAAAGAGAAAAATTGAAAAAATTAGTAAAAAATTCTTGGGATTGTGTAACAAAATTAAAAAATAATATTAAATTAGCAGAAAAAATATTAAAATTAGCTGAAATAAGTAGAAGATTAGAAATTCAAAGAGAAAAAATTTTACCATATTATGAAAATACTGATGTAGGAAAAGAAGAAGATAATCAAGCACAAGTTAAATTAGATGAAATTAAAGGAGTTGATCCTATTATTTATGAAGAAATTGAATCTTTACAAAATTTCTGGAAAAGATATAATAAAGTTAAATTAGATGTTATTGCTATTAAAAAACAAAAAGCTGAAATTGAAAAACAAAATGAATTACTTAAAAATTATCTTCAACAATATTATGATGGATTTCATGTTAATAATGTTGTTATGACTAATGAAAATCCTTTATTAAGAATTGAAAGAATGAATCCTAATCCTAATTTTTATGTTGTCGATGAACCTAAAAATTTAGAAAATCCTGTTCAAGAAGGAAATAAAATTATTACTGAAACTAAAAAACAAAAAATTGTTAATTATATTCCTGGACATTAAATTCTATTTTTTAATTTGTTGTTTTTATTGAATTTAATTTTTCTTTTTTTTTTTGTAGTTTTTTTGTTTTGTTTTTAAAAATAATAAAGAATATTTAAATTTGAAAATATAATAAAATATTTTTTGTCTTTTTTTTATTTGAAGAACACAAACACCTTCAATTATTTTAACATAAATTAAAATAAATTATTATTTTGTAATTCTTAAATTGATTTTTTTTAAATATTCAATTAATTTTCAAAATTTATATTTTTTTATAAAAATTACTGTTTTTTTAATTAGTGGTAATTATTATTTAAAATTTAATTAAATCTATTAAATACTAATTTTATTGAATTGAATATAAATTTTTAATTATATTAATTTTATATTTATATTAAACAAAACAACTTTTAAAAGTTTATTTATTTGTTAATAATTAATAATTATTGATTCCAAATAATATCACAATTATCATTTATTCCTTTAAACATATTTGTCTTCTCAATATCATTTGTTTTAAAATTAGATAAATTCAAAATTGTTAAAGAAGAACATTCTGAGAACATATAACTCATATTTTTTACATTATTAGTATAAAAATTGGACAAATTTAATGATGTTAAAGAAGAACAATTAAAAAACATATGATTCATATCTTTTACATTTTGAGTATGAAAATTAGATAAATTTAAAGAAGTTAAAGAAGAACAATTATTAAACATATAACTCATATTTTTGACTTTCTCAGTATTAAAATTATCTAAATTTAAAGAAATTAAAGAAGAGCAATTTGAAAACATATTATTCATATCATTTACTTTATTAGTATTAAAATCGGATAAATTTATAGAAGTTAAAGAAGAACAATTATTAAAAATATTACTCATATTTTGAACGTTATAATTTTTAAAATTAGATAAATTTAAAGTCGTTAAAGATGAGCATTCATAAAACATAAACTTCATTTCATTAGCATTATTTTTATTAAAATTAGATATATTTAATAAAGATAATGAAGAACATTTATAGAACATATTACTCATAGAATTAACATTACTTATATTAAAATTTGATAAATTTAATGAAGTTAAAGAATAACATTCAGAAAACATACTACTCATATTATTTACATTTTCAGTATTAAAATTAGATAAATTTAAAGTAGTTAAAGATGAACAATTAAAGAACATATGACTCATATTTTTAACATTTTTTGTATTAAAATTATCTATATTTAATGAAGTTAATTGTAAACATTTACTAAACATATTATTCATATCTTCTACCTTCTCAGTATTAAAATTATCTAAATTTAAAGAAATTAGAGATGAACAATTTGAAAATATATTATTCATATCATTTACTTTATTAGTATTAAAATGAGATAAATTTAAAGAAATTAATTTATTACAATTATTAAACATATTACTCATATTTTTAACCTGGGCAATATTAAAATTAGATAAATTTAATGAAGTTAAAGATGAGCATTTATAAAACATAGAATTCATATCCTTAACATTATTAGTATTAAAATTAGATAAATTTAATGAAGTTAAAGATGAACATTCAAAAAACATATAACTCATGTCTTTAATATTTTTTGTATTAAAATGCTCCAAATTTAAATTAGTTAATAAAGAACAATTACGAAACATTCCACTCATATTATTAACATTAGAAGTATTAAAATTAGATAAATTTAATGAAGTTAAAGAAGAACATTCAAAAAACATATAACTCATATCTTTCACATTTTCTGTATTAAAATTATTTAAATTTAAAGAAATCAGAGATGAACAATAATAGAACATTGCACTCATATCATTTATATTTTCTGTATTAAAATTATCTAAATTTAAAGAGGTTAAAGAAGAACAATAAGAGAACATATGATTCATATTTTTAACATTATTAGTGTTGAAATTAGATAAATTTAATGAAGTTAAAGATGAGCATTTATGAAACATATAACTCATATCTTTAACTTTATTTGTATTTAAATTATTTAAATTTAATGATATTAATGATGAACATTCAGAAAACATATTATTCATTTTCATTACATTATTTGTATTAAAATTTGATAAATTTAAAGAAGTTAGAGATGAACATTCAGAAAAAATAAAATTAGTATTAATTAAAAGTCTTTTAAAATAAATTAACATTTGATAATTTCCTTCTTCTTTAAATTCAAATTCAAAAGAAAAATCTACTTTATTTTTGTTTAGGTATAATTCACAATTATCTATTATTTCTTTTTCATTTTCTATTCCTTCTAAATATGATTTCTCCTTTTTTGATTCGTCATATGAATTTAATATTCTTCTTTTTAAATCACTTTTGAAAATTTCTTTTTCTATTTTATATTCACATTCAATATAATTATTCATATTGTTTGTAGGTTCTAATTCAAAAAAATTAATATTTTCTTTTATTTTTGTTTCTTCATTTATTAATTTTAACAATTAGATAATAGTTTTTAAAATTATTTTTTAAATCATTTTCATAAATAGTATTATTTGTATTAATTAATTTCATTTTATTCATTATATTTTGAATTTTGGTTTTAATATTGTTTTGAATTTTTATATTATTATCAAAAATTTGAATTAAATTTTCCATTTGTTTAATTTCTAAATCACTTAATCCTATATTATTAAATGAAATAAATTTATGGGAAATATGTTCATTTTTACAAATTTCACAAATATTGGATTTACATTCTATACAATAAGAATTAAAATAATTTAAATGTTTTTCACATATAAAATTAAATTGAGGAAATTCAATATCTTTAGAAAATATTTTTTTAAAAAAAGAATGATTAAAATATTCATCCCAAGATATTCTTTCCTTTTCATTTATCAATAACATTTTATTAATTAAATCTTTTAATTCTTTATCTTTTATTTCTTTTAATTCTTTATTTGATTCAATGTCTCTTATAATTTGATATTCTGAATTTCCTTTAAAAGGATATTCTTTAAATAACATATAATAAATAATAACACCTAAACTCCATATATCTGTTTTATTTGAAAAATTTTCTCCTTTTAAAATTTGAGGAGATTTAGTTAAAGAATTATTATTTAATTTATTTATATTAATTCTATTTGACTTTTTGAAAATATATTTTGATAATTTAACACTTATTTTATCTATTGAATCAATTGATATTAAGATATTTGAAAGTTTTAAATCTCCAAAAATTATTGAATCTCCTATTATCTTTTCAAATATATAATTTAATTGATTTAATATTTGCTGAATTTCTCTTATAGATAATCCTCCTTTTCTTATTTTCATATATTCTTCTAAATTACAAAAACAAAAATCCATAATTATATAAAAATATTCTGTTGAATCTAAAGTTTCATTTATATAAATATTTGTTTTCATATTTTTCATATATTCATTTTTATTAAATGAAGTACTATTCATTGAATTATATTTTTTTTTTAAAATTTCTTTAATTATAACATAATTTTTAGTATGTTTATTTATTCCTTTATAAATTGTTTCATAAGTTCCATTTGAAATAATTTCTTTTTTATCATATTTTTTCCATATATTTGACATATTTTTTGAGGATTAAATAATTAAAATATTTTTAAAACACTATTTTAAGTTTTTGAATGAGTAAAAATGTTTTATAAATGTTAGGAATCTAAGAAAAAATTTTTTATTTGAATTATTTATTCAGAAAATTAAGAAAATTATAAATTTATGGTATAAAAGATTAATAATTTGTTATCTTATTTTTTAGTAAGTCATTTTTTAATGTGACCTTTTTTTATCTTAATTTATATTTTTTTAATTTTTTTTCATAATTTCTAAAAAAATGAGTTATAAATTTTCACCAAAAAAATAAAATTTTAATAAATCTATTTTATATATAACTAAATTATAAATAAAAATTCAATCTCAATTAAATAAAAATGTCAATAATATTATTTTTTATGAATAAATTTGAGTTTTTACTTAATTAAATTTATTTATAAATTAGTTAGTTTCATTATAAATAAAATAAATAATAAAATACTTTTAATAATTAAAATTTTGTTTAATTATATTTTACACAAAAATATTATGAAATTCAAGCCTGAATTATTGAAATGTTTATTCATTAAAAAATTCAAACAAAAATATTCACTAGATTTAATTAAAAAGGTGATTATTTTGCTTTTTGAAATAGAAAAATAATTTTTTTTTCTTTTAATTGTTTTTTAATGATTTAATTAATTTATTTATTTTATAGATTTCTTTTATTTTTTATTATAATCTCAAATATTTAATTTTTTGTTTTATGTTTTTCTTTTGAAATTTTTGATGCAATTGAAGTGATTTTTGATTAAAATTATTCTCTTAAATTTCCTATTTCTTTTAATATCTTTTTTGCGTTTAATATTTAATTTTGAGAAGTTCTTACCATAAAAAAATTATTTTTCAAAATAAATATTTGTTCATTTTTTTTGATTTTAAATTGAATTTACCTTTTTTATTCTATTAAAATTTTATATTTCTTTTAATTTTTTTTATTTTTATTTCATTATTTATTTCAATGACACATCATTTTCATCATTTTCATCATTTTCTTTTTTTATGTTTTCTCTTTTATTATTTTAATTTTATTTAGTCTTTATTTATTTTCTTAAGAATTGTTAAAATATTTATTGTTTTTTTAATATATTTTATTTTTCACATTATAAAAATTTATAAATTGTTTGAAGAAAGAAAATTGAAGAGATTATATTTTATTTTTGAATGTAGTAATTTTTATTTGAAACAAATCAAAATTTTAAATTCCAATTTTATTTAGAAATGATTCAAAGAAGAGCAAAGAAAAAAAATTCAATGAATAGATTATTTAGAATATCTTTCAGTATTTAAATTTGATTTTTTGATTTTAAAAAATATATAAATACTCAATAAACTATTTAAAAAATTAATTTTCATTTATATTATTTCAAACAGAATATTTTAATTTAAAAAATTCTATTATAGAATTAAAAAAATACTTTTATATTTTAATTAACTTTTAATTTAAATTATATGAATATTTATTATCTTGTCCATTTCCCCATACAAGAAAAAAAATTATTTCTTTTTTCTTCAAAATTAAATACTTTATTTAATTCAACATAAT
>JAJJKW010000697.1:0-10921 GCA_023805745.1 Isotricha sp. YL-2021b | reverse complement strand
CCCAATCCCCAATCCCCAATCCCCAAACCCCCAACCCCAATACCCATATCCAACATTATTTTGCTTAAAAATTATAATTTATTTTTAAGTTTTAATTATTTTTTAAAAAAAAATTATTTATTTTTTGGACCAATAACTATTAAAATATTTTATATTATTTTAATAAGAATATAACAAATTTAATGGGAATTGGGGATTTCGTTCAATCTCAATCCAAGATTCTTGATAGATAACTAAAAAATAGTTTAAAATAAGATAATAAATTATAAATAAATTTTATTAATAAAAAAATAATAAAATGAAAAAATTAAAGAAAAGTTTAAAGGAATATGAAGAAGGAGAAGAATTACAGGATATTCTCCTTGAAAATGACAATGAAAAAGAGTCTAACCGTACAATAAAGAATACAAACTATTATCAAATGCAAAAATCTGAAAATATAACGGTATCATACAATAAAAATAGTAAATTCAGAAAAGGTTCTTCAAAAAAACATAAAAAAAAATGTGTATTTATCATAATTATTATTTTAATGATTTTATCATTGTTAGCATTAATAGTATATTTAACATATATATTTAAAAAACCACTCAAAGTAGAAAAATATAATGAATGTCAATGGTTTATTGATGGGAAAAGTTATTTTGAGGATTTATTTCAAAAATTAATGAAAGCAAATAATTCAATATATATTTCAGATTGGTGGTTAAGTCCTGAAATTTTTTTGAAAAGACCAGTTAATATAACACCATATTTAAATATGGATAAAAATAAAATAATAACAATTGATCAAGTAGAGAATATGACAAGATTAATGGATATTTTAAATTATAAGGCTAAACAAGGTGTTAAAATTTATATATTAATATATAAAGAATTCTCTTTCGCCTTGAATTTAAATTCTTATCATACTGAAAATATATTTAATAAACTTGATAAAAATATAAAAATTACAAGATATCCTCCATTCCATAAAACAATATACTGGTCAAATCATGAAAAATTAGTTATTATTGATCAAATAATAGCTTATATTGGAGGTTTGGATCTTTGTTGGGGAAGATATGATAATAATAAACATCCTATTTATGAAGCTCCAAATCCACAAAATATATATGAATTTCCATTAATTGATTATTCAAATAATAGAATTAAAGATTTTTCAGAAGTAGAAAATTATATTATTGAAAGTGTTCCAAGAAAAGAATCAATTCGAATGCCTTGGCATGATGTTCATTCTAGAATTATTGGGGAATCAGTAGTAAATATAAATAAACATTTTATTGAAAGATGGAATCATGCAAATAATTTAGAAAAACATATAAGAATGCTTACTTCAATAAAAAATAACTATATTTCACAAAAGAATAAATTTTATTTAGCCCAAAAATTGAAAAAAATTAATACCTTAAAAAATAAAAAATTACAAAATGAATTTATCTCTGAAGAAAGAAATAAAAATGATATTATTTTATTAAATGAAGAAAATATTCAAAATGAGAATTTAATAAAAAATGATGTTTTTTCTGAAATAAAAACAAATTCAAATATAAATAAAACTAACATAACAGAAAAATACAAAAAATATTTCACAGAAGGAATTCCACCATCAATTGTCCAATTTTTAAGAAGTGTATCAAAATGGAATAATGGAATAAATAAAATAGAAAAATCAATATTAAATGCATATTATAATTTAATTAAAAATTCAAAACATTATATTTATATTGAAAACCAATTTTTCATATCTAATTCATGGAATAAGAAAGAAAGGGAAAAAACTGGAAATTGTATTAATGATATAGTCAAAAATAAAATTGCATATTATATTAGAAAAAGAATAGAAAAAGCTTATATGGACAAAGAAAATTTTAAAGTATATATTTTTCTTCCTTTATTACCTGGATTTGAAGGGGAGCCTCAGGAAAAAGAAACAATAAAAAAAATTCTGAAATATACATATGCAAGTATATGTCGAAATTATGGATTAAGTTTAATTGAACAATTAGAAAAAATAATGGGAAATGATTGGAAAAATTATATAACATTTTTTTCTTTACGTAATCATGGACTTGTAAATAATATACCTAAAACAGAAATAATTTATATTCATAGTAAATTACTGATTATAGATGATAAAACTGTATTAATTGGTAGTGCAAATATAAATGATAGATCAATGTTAGGAGATAGAGATTCAGAAGTTGCAGTTATTATTAATGAAAAAGAAGAATTAATTAATCATAAAACTGGAAAAAAATTTATTATGAATGGAAAAAGATATTGTAATGCATCAAATTTTGCTGTTGAATTTAGAAAAAATTTAATGGCAGAACATTTAGGTATTAATATAAATGATCCAATTTTAGATGATCCTGTAAGTAATGAATTATATTCTTTATTTGTAAACAGGGCAAAAATTAATACAGAAACTTATCATGATATTTTTGCTTGCTATCCTCATGATTCTTTTGTAAATTTTCAATTATTAAAAAATGCTCAAAAAAATAAAATTATAGAGAAAAATGAAGATTTATTAAATAAATATAATAAATTAAAAGGAAAAATTATTGGTCATATTGTAGAATTTCCTTTGTTATTTCTAAAAGATGAAGATCTTAAAACTTCATTTTCGCGCGAATACTTTGCTCCAGAATATACTTTTACTTAAAATATTCAGAATATTAAAATCTTATTTTAAATATATAATTAATAAAGAAGGTAATATTATAATTTTAAAACCATAAAGTATTAAATTAAAAATTGAATAAAATCGAGATATTATTTTTTCTATTTTACTATAATTTAAATTTTTATTTTCATAATATTTAAGCATAAATACAGCAATATCCCCTATTAAAACACAAGCTAACCAAACAGATACTGTCATAAATACTATAAAAATAAAATAAACAAAACAATCTGAAAAGTAAGTTTAAGTATATAGGTATTCCAAATGAAGAAGAGAAAAAAAAGAAGAAAAAGAAAAAAAAGAAGAAATAAAAAATGAAGAAACAAAAGAACAAAATGATAAACCAGAATCATTTGAGTATATCCTTTATATTTTTTGAAAAGGTAAATTATATTAAGGAATATTTAATCAATTTTTAAAGATTATATTTCATAAATAACTAAAATATTTTAAACTAATGTTATTATTTATATAAAAAATATCCATAGTTAATTTATATGAATAAATAATCAAAATAATATACTTTAATTTTTTTTCAATTATAAAAAATAATTTTTAATGATTAATTTCAATAATTTTTTTGAATGTTTATCATATTAACATACTTATTGTTTTATGTTAATTCTAAAAAAATTAACTATTGTATAAATTTTTATTGAATATATGATTATTTTATGTTCTATTTTCATTCTTTTTATCTTAAAATTTTCAACATTATTATTTTTTTAAAATAATTTTTTTATGGTTTATCTTTTAAAACATCTTTCATATCCTTTATTTCATCACCCAAGAAACTAAGAAATTGTTTTATTTGTTCTCTATTTATTTCAACATCATCACAATCATCTTCTCCCAATCCGATATTAAAATAAGTTTCACGTATTATTTTTCCATTTCCTTCTTCTGAAAAAAGTGAAAAAAGTTTTTTAAGAGCTTCATCTAATCGATCACATAAAAAAGTATAATCAAAAAGTGTACAAATAAATAAATCTTTCTTACATAGTACAACTATAAATGAAATCAAATGTAGAAATAAATATATAAACGTCAAAATTAAAATACTTAATTCAATATCATACCAACATTTCCTAAATAAATAATCTCCTTTTAGTGGATATGCAATATATGGAATAATTTTTGATGAAATAAAACTGTAATTTTTTAAACTTAAAATATTTAACCCAAGAATTGCACAATTTATTAAAAAATCAATAATGCAAATTATACAATTACACTTTTTATTTTTACAACAATAAGTTACAAATAATAGAATTCCCGATATACCAATGAGGATAATTTGGATTATATTCAAACAAGATTGTTTATTTTTCATATTTTTTAATTTGTTTAATTTTGAACTTTTGAATTCATATTCTAAAGCAATATAGCTTTGATTATATAAACCAATATTAATATCATCATATTTAGATTCATCTAAACTATTATCGTTAATATAATCTTTAACTACCATTGTATCTAAAATTGAACTTGAATTATCTCTATATTTACACAATTCATAAGAAAAATCACAATAATTATCAATTGAATGACAAATTCCACATCCGAAAATTCCTCCAACATTTAAATTAACTAAAATTTTACCTTTTGTATTTTTATTTGAATAATATATTTTTTTATTATCATTTAAATTAATTAATTCATATTCAAAATTTACATTTGGAGATGAAGTTCCAATATATATAAAATTAATTGGACATTCTTTATTCTCATCTATATATAATTTATTTCCATAACTATCAGTTCCACATTCTTTTGATGTTTCTTTACTCATTTTAAAATAATTTGTATCTTCTCTTGTTATTTTAAAACTTTTCCCATTCCAATTTTTAATATCTTTTTCTCCATTTGAATCTATTTTTTCACTTGAAGAAGAATCTTTATCTTCTATTTCAATTTTTGTTATTGGGTTTATTTCCCAATTTTCTTTTATCAAATTAGTATAATTCTTTTCATTATATGGAGTAAGAATTAGAATAACAATTGAAAGTATTAAAATAATAAAACAAAGAATAATTCCAGAAATTTGAGTTATAATTATAGGTGAGTGTATTGAATACATTTTATTTTAATAAAGTAAAAACCCTTTTTTAAGTAACTTAAATAAGGTTTATATAGCTAAAAAATAATTAATTTTTATTCATTTTTTTTAAAAATTTATATAAATAAAATAAAAATTTATTATTTATTAATTTTTTTTTAATAAAATTTATTTCAATAAAAAAATATAATATGAGCACTAAAAATTATAATAATAAATATATATTGAAAATAAAATGTCGTTTAAAAAATGTATCAAAAACTTAATAAAAGAATGTGATTGTTTCGGAACATTTATAACATTTCGTATAAACAAAGATAATGAATTAAAATCTTTATTTGGTGGAATTTCAACAATATTATATACATTATTTGCAATAATATATATATCATATATGTCATACCGTTTTATAGGAAGAAAAGAAATTTCATTTATAAATTCATATAGAATAGTAGAATCAGAACCTTTTTTAAATTTATCTGAAATTCAATTTAATTTTGCTTTTGGAATTGAATCTGCAGATACTGAAAATCCTTATGTTGAAGAAGGAGAACATTTTTTTAATTATTCAGTTTATTTAATTGAATGGATTGGAGAAGAATCAATAAAAAAAACTAATATACCAATTAAATATTGTACAAAAGATGATTTTCATCATTTTGTTGATGGAACTTATAAAAAAAGTGATTTAGATAAATTATTATGTGCTAATTGGAATGGAATAAATTTTACTTTAGAAGGTTCTTATATGGATTATTATTATAAATATATTAATATTCAAATTGGTTTAACTGATTATGCTTTAAATAATTTAGATTTAACAAAAGATTTATTCAATAAAAATCTTTTTGAAATGGCTTTTTTTTTCCTTGATAATGCTATTGATTATGATAGTAGAAAAAAACCAATGCCTTTATTTTTAAATCATTTATTTAAAACTTTAGATTTTAATTATCAAAAAACAACAGAAATATTAATTTCTCCTGTTGAATTTTATAATGATGAAAATATTATTATTGAAAATCCACATTTAACAAAAGGATTAACTATTGATTCTCATGTTGATTCTTTTAGAAATTCTGATAGAAATATTAAACATGAAAGTTTAATTGGGCAATTTTTTTTAAAAACAAGTCCTAAAATAATTGAATTAAGAAGAACTTATGAAAAATTACCTTTATTTGTTGCGGATATAACAGGAATTTTAGAAGATATTTTAGTTTTACTTTTATTAATTGTTAATTTTATTGAAAGAATTGCAATTGATAGAAAAATTATTTCTAAAATGTTAAAATTTAAAGGAAGTAAATATTATGATATTAATTATTTAATTAAAATTTTTAATAATGATAATTCTAATACTATAATCAAGAAAATTATTAATAAAAAACATTTAGATATTGTGAAAAAAGAAAATGGAGATATTCAATCAAAGAGAAAAAGTATAATTGAACTTTTAAAAAATAATGAAAATTATAAAAATAATTTTATTGAAAAAAGAAATAATTATATTTTAAGTTCAACATTAAATAATTTAAAAACTTCAGTTGATTCACAAAGAGATGATAAAAGGATTTCTAATAATAATAATATTCAAGTTAAAAGTAATGAAAAAGATGGAATTAATTTATTAAATTATTCTTTAAAAAAATCACAAATTAGTTCTCTTTCAATTGAAAATATTTCTTCAATTAGTGAATATACTGATGAAAGAAAAAAAACAGAAACAGAACATGCTCATTTAAAATTAAACACTGAAGTAATTTATCCTAATAATGAAAATCTTGATAAAGAAATAAAAAAAAATTTAAAAAATAATGAAAATTCAAATTATTTAAACATTGGTTTATTTAAAATGATTTGTGTAAAAATGTGTTGTAGGAGTAATAAAAAATTAAATAAAACTAAAGAACTTATTTCAAAAGGAGAAGATAAAATTCATTATTATTTAGATATTTATAATTATATTAAGAAAATGCAAGAAATTGATTTATTAACTTATTGCTTCTTAGATTATGATCAATATACTTTATTTGAATATTTATCAAAACCTCCAATTAAGAGTGAAGATGATGAAAATAATATTTATAATGAGTTTTTAACAAGGCAAAATTTATATAAACCAATTGGTAAAAAAGAAATAGATGATTTATATCAATCATATAATAAAATAAAAATGAAAGATAAAATTTCTTTTGAAGATTTAAAATTATTAAGACTAGTAAATGCTGAAGTACAATATTTGAATTAAATCAATAATCATAATATATTAAATGTATAATCTATATGTGTTTGATTATGTATATTAATTTGTTTTTTTTATTTCTATTTTATAAAAGAAGTTAATTGTAATATATAAACAATAATAAAAAAATTTTTTTTCAATTTTTCTTTTATAAAAATATAATAAATATTTTTAAAAAAAATATGATAATAAATTAGGATTTAATAAAATAAATTTTTTTTTATTCTCCTCATTTTGTTATTTCTATTTTAATGATTTATTTTAAATAAAAATATGTTGTTTTTAATTTTTATACATTTAAAAATTTTCCGAATAAATAATTTATTATATTATTTTTTTTTCTTTAAAATGCATAAAAAAATTTAAAAAATGGAAAATACACGAAAAATTGCAAAAATATGTTCAATATGTAATAAAAAATTTAATACTTATTTATTGGAATTCCATTTAAAAAAAATACATGATAATTATAAATCTCAATGTGGAATCACAGAAATGAAAAACATTGTTAATTTTTCACATAAAATAAAAAATAAATCTTTTATAATTGATTGCCTGAAATATGAATTAAAAAAAGATTATATGAAATTCTCAAATAAAATAAAAAAATATAATTTTTATTTTGAAGATGAAATTTTGGAAAAATATAAAAAAAGATTATTTTTAGAAGTTAAAATATTAAATTATGTTGTTCAAGAAAATAATTCTGAAGTTATAGAATCAGATTCAATTAATATAAAAAATTATCCATATGAAAGAGATATATTAACGAATTTTATTCATAAAAAAAGAAAAGATAAATTAGGAAAAGAAAAAATTTGTCCTTTTTGTCTTAATATTTTTCCTTCAATTCAACAACATTGTTTTTTAATTAATAAAAAATTTGGTAAATTTTCTTGTTCTAAATTATCTAATTATATTCTTAAATTACAATCTAAAAATGAAAAAATTGAAATGTTATGTAAAGCTATTTGTCTTTGTTGTTTAAAATATAAAAATTCATCACCTGATGAATTAATTGAAAAATTAAATATATTGGAAAAAAAAGGAGTTTTAAAAACAAATAATTTAAATTTAAGAAAAGAAATTTATGATTATATTCTTCAAATAGGAAAATATTTTTTTAATTCAAGATTAGAATATAAATTTAAAATAAAAAAAAATGATGAATTTTTAAATAGGAAAACTTTTCGAATGGAAAAAGATAATAATTCAATTTCATTAGAATTATTCAAAAAAATAAATGGAATATTTGATAAATATTTTGATTAAATTTTTTAAAAGTAATTATAATATATTTAATTAATAAAAAAATATTCTAGTATTATATTGAATTTAATTACTTTAAATATCTTTATTTTCAAAATGTATTAATCAGAAATAACATAAATTAATTAACAATAAATACAAAATTTTATTCTGAATTATAATTGAAAAATCCTTTTAATTTTTATTTTGAAATAAATTCAAATAAAATAAAAAATAATGAATAATAAAATATATTATTATATATTTATTTATTTGTTTCATCATCCTTTTCTTCTTCCTCTTCTTCATTATTATTATAATCATTTTCTAAAGATTTATATTCATTTACTAATGCTCTTGCATCTTCTAATGCATTCATAAATTCAACTTCTTCTTGTCCTTCTCCAATATAATGATGAACAAATCCTCTTTTTGAAAACATTTTACCTGCTTTATTTGTTATTCCTGTTGATATTTTTGTTTTAGTATATGTATTTGACATTATATTTTATAGTAATTGTATTTTTTATTTTTAATCTATTCTATTTGGAGTTATTTAATTATTTAAAATCATAATTTTTACAATTGAGAAATTATATATTCTGAAAATTTGATTTATATGTTCAATGATTTAAAAAAAATAAAATTATTTTTGAAATAAGAATAATTTAATATTAGAAAATTTAAAAAATGGAGAAATTTTTTTTTTTATTTTATTCATATTTTTTCTTTTATTTATCAATAATCTGTAAATGTGAAAATGTGTTTAAAATTCCTTTTTTTACTTCCTTAAATTATTCTAAAAATAATTCTCCTTTTGAAATATTTAAAAATATTTTTGATTCTCCTATTTTAACTCAAATTTCAGTAGGAAGTAATAATCAAAAATTAAATATAACAATCAATATGAATTCATATTATACTTATCTTTTAGATACAACATTATGTTTAAATTATTCTTTTTCATGTTTTGAAAAAAATATGTCAAAATCTTTAATAAATCAAACTTTTCTCAATTTTTTTTTATATGAAGATTTTGAACAAGCTTTAAAAGGAATTGATTTAATAAAATTAGATAATACTAATTTTAAACATTTTTCATTTTTATTAGTGAATAAAATAAATGAAAAAAAAGAAAAATATTTTTTATCAGGAGGAACAATAGGATTAAAAATAAAAAATAGAGTACAAAGACAAGAAATAAATGGAATTACTTTTTTATTTCAATTAAAAAAAAGAAAAATTATTTCAAATGAAATTTTTAATTTTGAATTTGATGAAAAAAATAATAAAGGAAATTTAATTATTGGGAAAAATATATATAATAATGAAAATTATTATAATATAAAAGCAGGAATAATTGAATTACAATCAATTGGAATTGAATGGGCTTTTAATTTTGATAATATATTCTTTGGAAATAATTATATTAATGAAGGAAAAAATGTATTAATTAATAATAATATTGAATTTATTATTGGAACTTATGAATTTAAAAAAAAAATTTATGAAGATTTTTTTAAAAATGAAAAAAGTTGTCATCTTGAAACAATGAATGTTTCTTTTTCTATTTTTAATTATTATTATTGTGATAATAATGTTAATATAAGTAAAATTAAACCTCTAAATTTTTATATTAAACAAATTCAATTTAATTTTACATTTTATCCTGAAGATTTATTTTTCGAAATTAATAATAAAAAAATCTTTATAATTGTTTTTTATCCTTATTATAATTTATTATGGATTTTTGGGAGAATATTTTTAAAAAAATATAAATTAATATTTGATAGGGAGAAAATGTTAATATATATTCCTAAAAATTTAAAAGATAAATATATATTTTATTCTTTAAGTTTTTGGATAATATTTATTTTAATTATAACAATTTTGATGTTAATAACATATATATTGTTTTATTTGAAAAAAATCCCAAGGAAAATAAGAGTAAATGAACTTGAAGATGAATATTGTTATTTACCAAATAATAAGATAATTTAATAATATTATATAAGAAATTTATTTTTATTTAATTACAGATTAAAAAGAAATTATAAAATAATATTTAATTCTTGTCCAAAAATGATTAAAATCTTTTATAATATTTATTGATTATTTAGACTCAAATTTTTAGAAATTATATATAATTATAAGAGAAGGAAGAATATTATTAATTTTTATTCTTTTTTAAATTATTTCTAAATTAAAAAGATAAAATTTAGGAAAGAAATAATATGAATTTAATAAATTATAATAGATAAGTCGATGTTATAAAAAAAATTTCTTTTAAATAATTCAGTATAAAATAAAGTAAAAAAAAATAAATTCATTAAAAATCTAATTATAAATTCAATATTTTTTAATAAAAATGTTTGTGAAATAATTATTAATCTTTATTGTCTTATTATTCTTTTAAGATTTAAAAAAGAAGATTTAACAAAAATTGATTTATATGAAAAAATTAAAACATTTTTTCTAAATAAGATTAATTAATATATATTGTAATATTTTTAAAAAATATTTACTATGACTAAACTTAAAATCTAGTTAGTTATGGTTAGAATAATTTCAAAAAAATAATTATTTAATTAACTTAAAGTTTTATAAATTATGACTTTTATTTCATAAATTTATAGATATCTAAATGGTTTATATTGAAAAAATACTTTATTCCCAA
>JAJJKW010000696.1:0-10932 GCA_023805745.1 Isotricha sp. YL-2021b | reverse complement strand
AAAAGAAGAAAAAGAAATAAAAGAATTAAAGATTGAAAATCAAGAAGAATATGAAATAAGAGAAGAAAAAGAGAAAGAAATAAAAGAAGAAATAAAAGAAGAAAAAGAAATAAAAGAATTAAAGATTGAAAATCAAGAAGAATATGAAATAAGAGAAGAAAAAGAGAAAGTAATAAAAGACTTTACTCTTTTTAAAACATTATCTATTCAAAATATACCTAATTTCCAATTTCTTTCTACTTCCAAATATTTTAAATCTATTAAAAATATTTCTGTTCAATCTTTTCCTGAATCCTCTATTCAAATTCAACAATTCTTTGTTGAAATTTCTAATACCCCGAAAATTCCTTTCATTGAATCATTTAATTCTGATACATTCACTATTTCTCGTTCTATTCCTGAAATTTCAAACAAAGAACAAAAACATGAGGAATCTAACATTATATTTTCTGAAACTAATAAAAATCAAAAACAAGAAAATGAAATTATAAAAACTGAAATTAACAAAGTCGATGAATCTAGAAAAATTGAGGAAAAAATTAAATCAAATTTAATTGAAATAGGAATTCAAACTGATAAAAAAGAAATTATTACTAATACTGAAGCAGAAAAATCTATAATAATTAGAACAAAAGAAAAAGTTCAACAAATTAACCACCCTTTAAAACTCATGTTAACAAAAAGGTTTTTAGAATGGAAAAAAAAAAGTGAATCTCCAAAGAAAATAGAATCTCCAGTTTCTTTTAATATATTAAAAAAACAAAAAGTAGTTCATTCAGAATTTAAAATAAAGTCTTTCACATATTCAACTATTACTACAAAAGAAAATGAGAATTGTAAAAAACAATTATTAAAAGAAACAAAAGAAAAATTGTCGATTTCAAATGCACTTATTGAACAAAAAGAACCAAAAAATAAAGTTAAAATATTAATGCCTTATCAAATTGATTTAAGAAATGAATATGAAATTTTGGGAAAAGAAAAAATTATGAAAGATGAATCAATAGAAAATATACAATTAGATTTTGTGGTTCAAGAATTTAAAACAAATATTCTTTTAAAAATTCAAACAAATGAAAAATTCTCATTGAATTCTCATAAAGAAATATGTAAATTAGAAAAAGAAACTTCTACAGAACAATCTTATAATAAATATTATTATAATATAATTACCCAAGAAAATAGGATTACTATTGTTAATAATAAACCAATTTATATAGATGAAGAAATTCAATGTATAAAATTAAAAAATAAAGTGATTTATGAACAAGAATTTGAATTGTTAAATTCTAAATTAATAGAAAATGAAATTTTTGAAAAAAAAGAATTAGTTAAAAAAGAAGATAGGATAATTAAACACAATGAAAGTAAATTAGAAATTTCAAAAAAAGAAGTAAATCTCTTATTTGTAAAAAAAGAAATATTAAATCCAACAGAATCTTCAAAAAAAGAAATTATATTTAAAAAGAGTAATAATAATTTTGAAATAATAGGTAAAAGAAAATATCTTGAACAATATGAAATAACAACAAATAAGGTTGAAATTTTAATGAAAAATAAAGAGAAAAATATTGAGATTAAAAAGAAAGTAGAAATCATTTTTAAAATAAGTAAAAATGATTTTGAAATTATAGAGCAAAAAATACCTTTTCAAAAGCTCAAATTTATAAAGGAATCCATTGAGTCATGGTATATTTTAGGAAATGTCAATAAAGAAATTTCCTCAATTACTCAAAATGATGAAAAAAAAGATAAAGAAGAATTGATTCAAAACGATAAAAATGCTGAAAAAGAGGAAGAAATAAATCAAGCAGTTCCACATTTAAAAGATGTAAAAGTTGATATATTATATCAATTATTAAAAAGAAGGAAATTTAAAAAATGGAAAGACATTTCAAAAAAACGATATAAAGAAATGAATATAATATATAAAGAAAGAAAAAGAAAAATAAAATATGAATATTATTATGACGAACTTACTGAAGAATTAATTTATAGTTTTAATTTCCAAATAATTTCAAGAAAAGAAAAACATATGCAAAAAGATTTAACACAGAATATTGATAATATAGAATTTCACAATGAAAGTTTCACAGTTCCTTCAAAAAAAAAGAATAAAAAAGAACAAGAAGAAGAAAAAAAATTATCTCAATATAATTCAGAAGTAATTAAAGAGAAAAATAAAAAAAAAGAAATGTCTCCAATACTTGAATTTAAATTAATAGAATCATTTACTTATAAATCAAAAAAAAATCAAGAGAAAAACATTTTATTAACTCAACAATTTAAACAAGTTTCAAATTCATTTATAATTAAAAAGAAAGAAAAAAGTGAAAAATCTTTAACAATTTTTAAACAGGAATTATTTATTGTAAATGAAAAATTTAAAGAAAAAGAAATTAAAAAAATAAAAGAAGAATCTAAATCATCAAATGAAGGATTAGAAAAAGAAAAAGAAAAAAATAAAGAATTAGAAAAAGAAAAAGAAAAACATATAAATTTAAAAGAAGAATTAGAAAAAGAAAAAGAAAAACATAAAAATTTAAAAGAAGAATTAGAAAAAGAAAAAGAAAAACATATAAATTTAAAAGAAGAATTAGAAAAAGAAAAAGAAAAAAATAAAAAATTAACAGAAGATTTAGAAAAAGAAAAAAAACAATCTGAAAAAAAATTAGATAAAGAAAAAAAAGAAATTATAAAAATAAAAACAGATTTAGAAAAAGAATTAAAAAACAATAAAGAAATTCAAGAAAAAAAAGATTTAGAAAAAGAAAGGATAAAAGATTTAAAAGTATATTCAATTAATAATAATTTAAAAATTGAATTTAATGAACAAATATTTATAAGTCAAAAAAATGAAAAAGAAGAGCAAATGAAAAAGAATAATTTCAATCAAAAAAACATTTCTATAAATGAAAGATTTGAAATTTTACCATTAATTGACAATAATTCTGATTCATTTAAACAGTTTAAAAAAAACAAAATGACTGATACAATAGATTTAAATGATTATTATTTTGAGAAAGAAAAAATGAAAGATAAAACAGTTTCAAACTATACTCAAGTGTTAATTGAAAAAGAAACTATCAATAAAATTGAAATATTAAAAAGAATTATTTTGAAGAGAAGAGACAATAATTCAATTTTAAGAAAATATATCAAAGAATGGAGAAGAAAAGCAAAATTATTACAGTTAATTGAAGCTTCTGAAATAATTAGTAGATTTTGTAGAGAAAACTTTGATGATTTTGAAGGGGAAAATAAATGGAGAAGATTAGGAGATATGTTAAAAAAAAGAGAAATTCTTTTAATAATAAAAGCTCTTAGAGTTAAAACTACATTTACTATAAGAGGTTCATTAATTTCTCAAAAAAAATATTCAACTAAAACTTACAAAGAAGAAAAACCTTTAATGAAATATTCAACTTCAACTTATAAACCTGAAAGAACTGAATTTTTCAAAATAAAAGAAGATAATTTATCTCCTAAAAGTATTAAATTATTCGATTTTAATGAAAATGATAAGAATAAAACTGTCTTAATAGAAAGCTTTTCTATATTTTCTTCAAAAAAGACAATTATAAATAAAAAAACTAAAGAAAAAAAAGAAAATAAACAGGAACAATTAGAATATTATAAAAGAAATATCAAATTATGTAGAATATCAAATATTGAAAAATTCACAATATCATCCAAAATAACAATTGAATTTAAAAGAATAAAAGGAGAAACAAAATATTCCATTGAACAAGTAAACGAAAAAATTAAAAATCATTTCAATGCTAATAATAAACTCTATAAAAATTCTAGATTCTTTATTCAAGGAAGAAAAAATAAATTACTAGAAAAAGATTTAAAAGAAGAGATAATTAAAAAAGAAAAAAAAATAGAAAAGGAAAAAAATCTCATTTTTAGAGAAACAGAAAAAGATTATTTAGATAATAAAACAAAAGAAATAAGTATTGAACAAAAACATGAAATATTATACAAAATATTAAAAAGATTATTTTTATTGAAAGATGAACAATATTATATCAAAAAATTTATTTTTATGAAATATAGAAGAATGATTAAAAAAATGTCTTTTCTTGAAAAAGCTTTTATTATAAAAATATTTTTAAAAAAAAAAATAAGGAATCAAAAAAAAAATGTAAAAAAAAAAAGAATAAAAGAGATTTTAAAAAGAAGAATATATCTAAAAGAAAAAAATTTAATTTTGATTAAATTAAATATAATGAAAAAATTAAGAAGAATTATTAGAGAAATGTTTTTAAAAGAAAAAGTAATTATGATCACGGAATTTATTAAAAAACATTTAAACAACAAAAAAGAAACAATAAATAAAGAAAGATTAAAACAATTTTTAAGAAAAAGAATTTTAAATAAAGAAAATTCTATATCAATACAATATAAGATAAAATATTCATTAATGAAATATAGAAATATTGTTAGAAAAATAATTTTAAATGAAAATTCATCAATTATTAAAAGATTTATTAGAGAATCTTCAATTCAAAAATTAAGAAAAATATATAAGAATATAAATATTGAAAGAATATCAGAAATTCTTAAAAAGAGAATTTTATTAATAAATAATTCACAAATTAAGATAAAATATTCATTAATGAAATATAGAAATATTGTTAGAAAAATAATTTTAAATGAAAATGCATCAATTATTAAAAGATTTATTAGAGAATCTTCAATTAAATCAAATAATAATAAAAAACTAATAAAAATATTTGGAACACTTCGTTCTATTTTATTAAAAAAAGAAAATAATTTAGCCTTAATTAAATACAATTTTGAAAAATATAGAAAAAAAGTGAAAAAAACAATTATTCAAGAAAAATCATTAATAATTCACAATTTCTTTACTAAATTAAAGAGAGAATCAAAAATTAGAAAAAATTATGAAAAAATAAAAAGAATTTTAAAAAATAGAATTTTACTAAAAGATAATAATTTAATGAAAATTAAATATTATTTCTCCAAATATCAAAGGAATGTAGAGTTAATTACACTAATCCAGCAGTCAAATAGAATAAAAAATTATATTAAATATAGGAAAAAGAATAAATTAAAAATGAAAAATTATCAAAAAATAAAACAAATTTTAATAAAAAGGATAATGCTATTTGAAAATAAATCAATGATTCTCAAATTGAATTTAAATAAATTAAGAAGAATAGTAAAATATTTATTTTTAGAAGAACAAGCTAATTGTATTCAAAAATTTATAAAAAATTTTATGAAAAAAGTTGAAGTTAAAATTGTTGAAGAAGAGGAAGAAGAACAAAAATATATAAAAACAACTTTTCCAAAGAGTGAAAATGCAAAAAAAATTATTTCATCTTCCACAACTTTCAAAGTATATACAATTGAAAAAGAAAAAACAAAAAAAGATGATTCAAAGGAATTTAATTCAAGAAGAAGAAAAAATAAATAACAATTAATTTATTAAAAAATTTTTTCAAAAATATAATATTTAATTTTTTTATATTACTTATATTTAAATATAAAATTTTTTTTGACAAAAATATAAATATATTACAGTGTTTATAAATTTTGAACAATTTATTTTATCATCAAAAATAATAATAAAAAATTGAGAATGACTCATTTTTATATTTAAAATATATTCAAAATAATTATTTTAGTTTCTTCTTCTTATTTTTCTTGTTATTTCACTTATATAATCATTTCTTTTTATCATTTTTCATATTTCAGCTTTTTTTATTTTTCGTATAAAACTATATCTTATTTTTAAGGTAATTTAGTTATCTCTTATCAAAATCAAATTTAATTAATCATTACAATTTATATGAATAAAATTAAGAATCAAATTGATGAAAGAAGATAAATGAATAATGGAGTTATTTGAAGGAATGAAACTAGCATTAAACATAACATAAATTACAATAATATATTAGTAAATTCATATTGATTATTTTTCATTAATTTTATTTTTATCTATCAATGTTCCATTTTTATGAAATTTTAATGAAATTCTTTTTAAAATATGTGTGAAAATATTAATATTATCCAAATTATTTATTTTTATATTTTTTTTTTCATAATACAAACAATCAAGTAGTATTATTTGAAATGAATTATAAAAACAAAACATTTAAATTGATTTAAAATCAGATTTTGAACCATTTGTCTAAAAATATTAATGATATTTGTATAAATTGAACCTAAATAGAAATATTTTAGAAAATAATAAATAATTTGTCAAACTAAATCTTTTAGCTTATTTTTTAATTAGATTTAAAGAAGAAAAATGAATTAACTTAATAAAAAAATTATTTTTTATTCTCAGAGCTTGAATCTAATAATATCAAAATTTATGAGAAGGTAAAGTTAATAAAAATTCATTTATTATGTTTAAACTTATCTTTTTTTTAATTGAGCATCTGATTCTTTCATTCTCATCAAATTCATCAAATGAGAAAAGATAAAAAATATACAATACATATTAAATTAATAAGAGATATACTAAATAAATATATAAAAAATAAATTATTATTTTCCTTTTATGAACAAAGAATAATATATATTATATTTTTTGAACTTCTCTTATTAAAATTTTTTATATTTAAGACAATTTTAATAGTATATTATATTTTTATATTTCTTCTTTTTAGTAATAATCATTTAAAATTATAATCTTTAATCATTCTCATATAATTTTTTATTCATTTAATAAATATAATTTAATAGTAGAAATATATTTAATCTGAATTTTTATTTTCTGCATAAAATAATATTTGTATATGAGATTTTATCATATTTCTAAAAATAGATAAAAACTACTTTTTTTCAAGAAAAATTTTTGGATTATTTTTATTTTCTCTGATTTTTTTACAAGATTTTGAAAATCATTTCTCTCCTTTCTTTTTGAATGTCTATTTTAATAAAAAGAAAATAACTTAATTTGAAAATCCATTTTAAAACAATTGTTTTATATTTTAATAATTGAAATAATAATTCATGTTAAAGCACATTTATTTTTAATGATTATTTATCCTAAACATTTTGTTTTTTCAAAATATTTTACTTTTGACTGAAATTCTACCTAAGTAAGTATAAAATTGAAAGAAAATGAATATTAATATTAAAATTGGAAAAAATATAGTTATTTGATAAAAAAATGTTGTCTTTTTCTTTCTGATATTTGATCAAGGACAGATTTGTTCATCATATTGTAAAAAATGGATATAATTTAAGTTAATTGTCTTGACTAAAATATGAGAAAAAATCTTCATTATTGATTATAATTATTGGAAATATAATTAAATATAAAAAATATAAAAATAAAAAAATTCAATAAAAATGAATTGGAGGAAAGGGAGAAAAAAATATAAGGAAAAATCCCCTAATATTAATAATCCTATTGAAAGAAACTTATACAAAGATAATAATCAAAATAATATAAAATCAAATCAACATCAAGAAGAAAAAGTTTTTCATAAAAAAAAAAAAAACTACTATTATTCAATAAATATTTTATCTTCAAATAATTTCAAATCTAGCTCCAATCTTCATAATAAAAATACCTTTTTTCAAAATATTACATATCCTTTATACTCGTTTAATCAGAAAAGTTTATTTGAATTAACAAAATTAAAACAAAATATAAACAGTTACAAGAAGGATAAAGTTAATTTGAAAATAGAATCTGATATATCTACCCAAACCCCAATCATATATTTTGATGGATTAAGTCCTGTAACCTCTCGAAGGAATAATTCTGGAACATTTCCTTCTGAATCTCAAAATAATAATTTAGAGAACAATATTTTTTTCAACAAGCAAAGAAAAAATGGAAAATATATTATGAATGTATCCAATGTATCATCAACTTTTATACCAACTTTTTCTAATAATATTGATTTAAATAGAGAAAATAGAAATAAAAATCCTAATTATGAAATCTATCACAAGCCAATAAATACTAAAAATTTATTTAAAGTAAAAACTACAAAATATGAAAATGGTGAAAGATTTAGAAAAGTTCCTTTAGCTGTTAAAAATAGTAGAGAAGTTACATGTGAAGATAGAAAAATAATGAGAAAAAATAGGGGAGATATTGGTGGTGTTGTTGATTTTTGGACAGAAAAAAAATTTAAAAAAAATTTATATAAAATTATTAAAATTAAAAAACAATATATTAATTATGATATTGAGCCTAAAAAGAAAATAAAATCTTCAAAAATAATTCAAAAATGGTGGAGAGATTTCAACATAAACAAAAGTTTGAAATCAATTAATTTTGAAAAAGAAAATTGTATCATATTAATTCAAAAATGGATTAGAGGATATTTACTTAGAAAAAAAATTGTACAATTAATTGAATATATTTTTTATTATCAAGGTTTTTGTGATATAATTCAAGGAATCATGAACTATAAAACTAAAGAAATAGTGTTTAACAAATTATTTAAAAAAAAAAGTTTAAATGATATTTTAATTAATATAATAAAAAATGAAAAATATGTCTTACACAGATGGTTTAATATATGGAAAAATAATTCTAAAATAAAAAAAATCATTAAAATCTTGAGAAGAATTGTTTTTATTTATGAAAAAAAAGATGTAAAAAAAGATGAAATTAAAAGAAAACTTTTTTATTTATGGTTGAGAAAAATTATGAAAAAAAATGTTTATGACAATTCTCAAAAGCTGAAAATGAAAATAGAGATTATTCAAAATATCCCAGCAAATAAAGTTACTAAATTCAGAAAACAGGTTATAGTTCATGATGAAAGTGGAAAAAAAGTTAAAAGTGTTGGAATTCACTCTATTCAAAATAAGTTTAAAAAAAGTACTTTGAAATTTTTGTTTAATAAAAAAATTAAAAATATACAAAAAATTTTTTTTTCACTTTGGAACAGAAAAATAAAAGAAATCACTAAAAGCAAAAAAAAAAATAAATTAATTATTGTGGAAAATAATACTGATTCTCTCAATGAAATTATAAAAAAAAAAAAAAAAAACATCAAAGTTCTATTTCATATTTTACATAAACTTGAAATTGTTTTAAATAAAAGAAATAAAAAAAAGCTAATTAACAGATTAAAGTGGATTATACGCATTAAGGCACTTAAAATATTAATTAGAAATATCCCTATTTATTTTGAAGATTATAACCTTTCTAAATATTTTTCATTATGGAGAGAAAACACAGCTTTTGATACAATGAATAAAACAAAAAAAATTCAACAATTTTATAAAAATTATTTAGAAATTCGAAAAAAAAAAGAAAAAAATAATTTCAATGATTTATTTAAAAATATTTTACATAGAAAGCAAAAAGGACAAGAGTTAGATTTACTTTGCACTTTGAAAAGATGGAGGAAAAATAAAGAAATAAATAAATTAGAAAAACCAAGTGAAAAAATTACAAGAGCAATTAAAAATTATTTATTAAAAAAAGAAAAATCAAAAGCTTTAAAAATTTGCCAAATTGTTTCTGAAGAATTTAAACCAATATATAAAAGTATAGAAAAAGACTATTTTGAGGAATCAATAAAAAAAGATTACAAAGAAAAAAAAAAAGAGAAAATTATTATTAATAAACCTCAATATATTAATTCAGAAACTCAAATAGATTTAAATCTTAATTATATTGAAGTTGGAACTCAATATGATATTGAATTTGAAAAAAATATCGCTAATTTTGAAAAAAAATTAAAAACTATTCAAGGAAATTCTTCTAATTTTAAGCTAATTGATGAACAAAAAAGATTAAATTTTCCAAGTACATCATCATTTCAAGAGAAAAAGCCAATTAGAAATGAATGTTTTGAAATTATAAATAAAGAATTTCAGAAAAAAAAGTTTTTATCAAAAAAAAATGTTAATCTGAATTTTGAAATAGATTCTTATTTTATAAAATATCTAGTGGATAAAAAAAACAAATTTCAAAATAATAAAATTGAAAGAATTTTAAAAATAAGTATTTTAACAGAACTTAAAAATAAAGAAAAAAATGAAATATACAAAAATAAAAATATTAGCTTTTCATCAAATAAAAATGATAATATTTAAAATTTTTTTTTTATTTATAAAATATCTATTTCTATAATTAATATTAATTCAAAGAAAATTTGTATTATTTTAATATTTTTGATTTTTTTATTGGTTTTTTCTTTTTCATATTTTTAAATATATGAAATTCATTCATAGATTCCATAATTTATAATTTTTCTTAATATAATTTTTTCAACAAAAATTTATTTAAAATAAAAAATGTAATTCTTTTAAAAAAATTAAATTTTAAATAAAGATATGAAATTTAATTTACATTATTAAATTTAAAAAGGAGATAGGAATAAAAAAAAGAATAGACATTAAATCCTTTTGTGCAATAAGGAGAAATACAACATATTAGGAAATGTGGAGAAAAAATAATACATTTCAATATAAATTGTTTTTGATATGAGGACAAATCAATTTAAAAAAGGGAAAGATTTTATTGGATAAGAAGATCTTATTGGAAAATCATAGATATTAATCATTAGAAACACAATTAAGATGACTGATGATATGATTCAGTTATGTTATACCAAAGAAAAACAATCTTGATAAATAATGAAGCAATATTTTCTTAAAATGGAATGATAATAAATATGATATAATTATTAAAAATTATACTAAATAATTCATTATTTTTGAAACTCAAACTAGAGGTGGAAAATGATTAGAAAGTAGATATAAAAGTTTTTCCAGATTTCTAACTCTGGAACTCATTTCTAAAAAAAGCATCTAATTTTTTTTAATATTTAATTATATTTATAAATTATACAATACATAAATAATTATATTCTATAATTTTCCAACGTTCCAAATCAGGAATTTGTTCTTATATTTAATTTTATTTATAATTTATACTATATATAATAATTATATGGGGATTGGGGATTG
>JAJJKW010002218.1:0-10957 GCA_023805745.1 Isotricha sp. YL-2021b | reverse complement strand
CTAATATTATAAGTTCTAGTTATTTAAATATTTTTAAATATGTTAATTTTAAAATTAAAATTATTTTTTTTAACCGATTCATTTGTAAATTATTATTGAATATTTCCAGAAGGTTTTAGAATTGAAATATATTAATGAAAAAACTGCTTAAATAAGTAAACATTATAATTTTGTAATAAATATAAAGAATCAAAGGGATAATATAATTAATAATGAAATATGAAGAGGTGAAGAAATTAAAAAAATATATTGTAAATATTTTTTGGAAACTTATTATTATTTTAAAACAAAATGAAAATGAAGATAAATTTTATGAATTTTATAAAATAATAATAGAAATTTATACTTTTTATGATGGCTATGAAAATTATATAAAGGAAAAAACCAAATTAAAATAATTTATTATGATAATAGTTTAAAAAAAATATATTAAAGAATAAAAAATTAAATTTACTATTATTTATTCTTGCCTATATTATTATTCTAATTAATTTACCCAATATTATTTTATTTATCATATAATATGAGGTAATTCGCTAATTAATGATAAATTATTTTGTCAAGGTTTATAAAAGGAGTTGATCAGTTAATTATTAATAATTTTTAAACTATTTGGTTAAAAAAAATTTTTATGGGAAAAAGTTTTGGTAAAAAAGCCAAATTATTCACTCTTTATTAAAATTTATTTAAAAAAGTAAACACTATAAATTAAAATTATAGTAATTCATAATTTATTTTGGTTTAAATTATAAAAAATGAAAATTATTGTTTTAATTATTAATTTATATTTCTTTATCATAAATAATAGATTTATTTTTTCATTTTTGTATTATTAATGGATCAAGGAAAGGAAAATCAAGAAAACAATTCAAAAAATAAACCTAAAGAATCAGAAATTAAAAAAGGAACAGAGATTTTTGAAAAATTTAAAAATCTTCAAGACATAATAAAATTAGAAGCATCAAAATATGATTCTTGTAAAATAATATTATATAATAATATAGTATATTCAAAACAAAAAAAGTTTAAAGAAGATATTGAATGGAAAACTTTAAAATTTTATTCTGATATTTTAATGATGGAAGATTCAAAAAAACCAAAAAAAAAGGATATATTAAAATTTGTAAATATAGGAAATATTCCAGCAAAATTACATTATGACTTTTTAAAATGGATAAAAGATAAACCTGGATTTGTTTATCAAATTTTATCCTATAATGAAGAAAAAATAGAAAATATGGGAATTGTATTTGATTTTTTCTTAAATTTTTATTATGGAAGTACAATTACAGAGAAAAAAACAGAAGAATATGTTTTAGCTTTAATTTATTGTTTTATAGAAGAAGCTTTCAGTAATATTAATGAAAAAGAAGATATTTTAAAAATTTTTGATGAAAGACTTGGTTATTTTTTAAAGAATTTATATAAACAAAAACACATTAAACAATATTTCTTAAATATTTTAAGTTATCAATTTAAAACAATTGAATTTAATAATAATGGAAAATGGATGTTTGAAGAAATGAAACCAAAAAATATTAAAAAATTTAGAAATGATATTAAAGATAATATGGATAAATATAGTAATACAATGGATGAAAATGAAAAAAAAATATTTACTCAAGAATTTAATATGAATCAAGATAAACTTAAGAAACATTTAAGCGAATTAAAAGGAAAAAAAGAAATAGATGAAGTTAAATATTCAGAAATAATAAAAAATAAATTAATTCAACAATATAATAAACAAACGGAAGAACATTTTAATATAGATGATTTAATTAATATTCTTGGAGGAGAATTAATGGAAGTTGATTTTTACTATCATTATACCTTTAGTATTTATACTGCTTATAGATGTGTAGAAAATATTTTATTAACTTTAGGAGATACTTTGAATGAAATACCAGATTTAATTAAATATATCTTAAAAATGTTAAAAGAATCAGTCGAAAAAAAGTTTCCTAATGACAAAGAAGTTTTTTTCAAAGTTATAAAGCATTTTTTTTTTAAATTACTTCTATTTGAATTAAATTCTTATCCTTATTTTGAATTAATATATGAAGAAAATGTTATTTCTCCAGACACACAATATAAAACTAAAATAATTAATGATGTTATTAAAAGATTTATTGATGGGGAATTTTATTCAAATAAGGATGAAAATTTAATTTTTGCTCCTTTTGATATGTTATTTTTTAAAGATAAATTAACGAAAATATATGATATATTTGATGAGCCATTTTATGAAAATATAAAATATCCAGAAAAATTAATTCAATTTATGAAGGAGAAAAATTGGGAAAATTTCTCAAGTAACAATAAAAATAAAATTTTTGAAAACTCATCTTTTTGTTGTATGAATGAAGTTCAAATAATTATTTTAGATATTATAGAAAAATTATTCAAAGAAAACAATAATCCAATTACTAAAGAAAAATTTTATGGTCCTCTTAAAAAAAACAAAACTTTCAAAAAAGATGATTATAATATATGTCAAGAGATTATTTTTTCATATGATTTGAAATTTCGACCTATTAAATGTTTAAATTTAGAAAAATCACCATTAAAGGAAAAAGATATCTCAAATAATATCATCAAATTAGGAGATATATTAATAAAATTTTTATTTGGATTAAGTAATTTAAATATAAAAGATTATAACCTTGAGAAAATTAATAATTTTTTAAGTTTTATAAATGAAACTTTAGAATTAATTCAAAATGGAAAAATTATAACTTTAGGAATAAATATGGATGTATCAATTGAATGGTATGGAAATAAAATTATTTCTTCAATGAAAGAAATTGGAAATGAAAATGAATATTTAATAAATGATAGTGAAAATTTATTTAATTTAATAGATGAGAATCTTAATCTTTCAATAAAAGATATTGAAGACAAAAGTAAAGAATTATATAATATTTATTCAAATTTAACTTTATTACCTGAAAAAGAAACAATAAATTTAAGAAAAATTTCAAAAAGAGATGAAGATGGATTTTTAATTATGAAAATAAATGAAAAATCAAATTCTTGTTATATATTAAATGATGAAATAATTAATTTTGTAAATAAAAGTAATATAATCGAAAATTGTATGAAACTTTTTGAAATAGAAAATAATGAATTAAAAGTCGCTGAAAAAAGTATAGATGACTTACCATTAGAAATTTCAAATTTTCCAAATATTATATATGATGAAAAAAAAAAAAAAGATTTAAGTAAATTGAGCGGAAAAGAAAAAGAGAGAAGAAATAACGAAATAAAAAAACATATAATTCAAATAGAAAAATATTTAGAAGTAGATAAATATTTTAGTGATGATACATTAAAAAAAAAGATAAAAGATCAAATTTGTGATGATGAAAATGTAATAAAAAAAATATTTGATTATGCTTTAAAAATAGCATTAAAAAAAGGATTAAATTCTGTAGAATATTATTCAAATGAAGATTCAGATTTAAGAAAAAATTTTAGTTTAATATATTTAAAACCAGATGAAGAAAAAAAAGAAGATTTAAATATAAATTTTAGTTCAAATGCAAAAGAATTAACAGCAAATAATTTTTTTCCAAATGATTTTCATGTTGAAGATTTTAAAAAAGGTTTTAAAAGATGTATGACATTTTTTGAATTAGAAGGAGAACCAAATCAAAAAATGAAATATTTAGAAGATGCTTATGAAATTATAAAAAATGTTTATGAATTAAATGCTTCTTCTGCTACTTTTGATATTCAAACTATTATTTTATTATGGAAATATTTTATTATGAGTTATTATCCTAAAAAATTATTTTCTTCTTTTTTAATTGTACATTTATTTATCAGAAAAGATTTATTAAATATTACTCAAGTTGAAATTTTATTCGCTGTTAAAGAAGTTATTCAAGATCTTTTTAATTTAAATATTGATCAATTTATTAATACTGAAGCTTTAATTTAAATAGGATTATTTTAACTTTTAAATATTTAAGATTTAAAATATTTAAAATTAATTTTAAATTATTTGACACTTTTTTTTTATTTTTTTGAAGTTAATAAAAGAATTTAGATATTAAATTATCTTTTATAAGAAAAAAAATATTTTTTAGTAATTTAAATCTTATTAATAATATAATGGAAAAAAAATTCTGTTATTTATTTATTTAAATTATTCATCTAAATATAAAATTATTAAAAGTCTTTTAAATCTAGAATAATAAATAAATCTATAATCTAAATAAAAATATCTCCTTCCTCATTGTCTAATAATAAATTCATAACTTTTTAAATTCATCACTGTTTATACTTCAGATAAAATCCTACTTCAAAATAATTTAAAGTTTAAAATGAATATTCACAAATTCAATCAAAAGTATAACAAAAATACATTATATTTTTTCCAAATATTAAGTATTTTATAATACTTTTCTATTTAATAAAATTTTAATAAACCCAATTCCTTTTATAAGTCTCAAATTGTTTTTTTAATAATATTCAAATAGTAAATTTTTTTATCAGAATAATAATATGTTTTTTACATATATAATTATGTTTATCATCCTATTTTTTGTTAATGGTTATAAATTATTAATATAATTTACATTTTTTTTGTTAAGCTTTTGAACATCTTGTAAAATAATATATTTGGAATTTCATTATATATTTCATTATTATTCCCCCCTTTTATCTATTTTAATAAAATTATTGAAATTTTCATTATTATAAATATTTTCAAAACAATGATTAGAATTATTATTTTGTTTTCTCTTTCTTTTATCTACTTTTTCAATTATTCTTATGTGTTTTCTGATTTTTGTTCATTATTTAATCTTCATATTCATTTATTAATTTCTTATATTCTTAAAAGTTTGAAAAATTATCTCAAATTTTTTCTTTTCATTATCATCTTTTAAAAGTAACTTTTTTTTATTTGATGTATTCTTTTTTTTAAAAAACAAATGGTTTATGATATATTTTTTACTTCTAAAAAATGAAAATCATAATTTTTTATTAAAGAATAAATAACATTAGAAAAAGTAAATTGGAAACAATTTAAAAATAATTTTAGGTTCATTTCTATTGATTTATTTTTTAAATAAAAATAAATATTCATATCAAATTATTTTTTTTTAATTTAATTTACTATTATTAATTTTTTTTAATGGATGATGATAAAATTGATTGGATAATTTCAATAATAATTGTTCCATTTACTTTTTTAGTTTCTTTCTTCACTTTTTTTCAGTTAATTTTAATTTTTAAAATACATTGCAAAATAAAAATTTTTAGAATCAATTATTTTAAAGTTATTTTTATAATGATAATTTTAGAAATTATATTACGATTAATAACAATAATAGAATCTGTTTTTGAAATATTATTTATAATAAGAATATATGATAACAACAATTTTAATAATAAAAAGAATTGTGTTATTTCCATATCTTTTAATTTTTTTTATATAACAATAATTTTCTTTAATATAAGAACATTAACTTATTTATATAGTTATTCAACAAAAGATAAAGATTTAATTCATCAAGATATGAGGAATTCAACTATTACCTTAAAAAATTATTCTTTTACAAATTTTTATATATTCAGTTTTTTTTTTGGAATTTTACATACTTTATTATTTGTTATATATGACATTACTTTAAATAAAAAATTATACATATCAACTAATTGGTTTTTTAATTCAAAAAGTTTAGAAGATAATGAATCAAATATATATGAAATATTAATTTTTATTCCAAATATTTTTTTTTTTATTTATTCAATTCCTTATTTAAAAATGTCTTGGAATAAAGAAAATATAACTGATAAAATTATTTTAAAAGGATATTCTCAATATTGTTTTTGGTTTTCTTTGTTTTCTTTAACATATCCAATAATAATAATAATTATATCTATTTTTAAAGAAAATAATAAATTAAATATAATTTGTAAAAATATCTCTTTATTATTCTTAAATATCCAATTTATTATTTCATCATATTATAGAATTAATTGTGTTTATATTAGAAATAGTACTTTAAATAAAGAAAAAAAATTTTGTAAAAAAATTCATTATGATTTTAAAATTATTTTTACTAATGAAAAAATTAAATCTGTTACTGTAACAGATTTTAATAATTCTTTTGTTACACATGCATTAACTTCGGAAAAAGATATTAATGATGAAATTTATAATATGGATACTTCAATGGTTAATATGAGTTTTGATGAAAGCTAAAAATTTTTTTTTATATTTGAATATTTAATAAAAAAATATTTTTCTAATAGTATATTATTTATTTAATTTATTTCTAAATATTAACAAAAAAATTATATATTTTTCAAATCTATAAATCTATTTTTTAATTCTTTTTCTTTTGATATTTTCTTTTTCTCAGGAGATTTATAATCTTCATTCATCATTAAATTATAATAATAATTATTAGAACCTTTCCTTTCTTGAGAATAAGAATAACTATTATCTTTATGTACAAAACTTTTATTATTATTAGGAAAATTTTTCAAAATATTTAAATAACTTTTTTTATTATCTAAATTAGATTTACCATAATAAACTTGAAAATCTGGAATATGAACTTTAATATCTTTAACTAATTCTTCTAATTTTTGAATATGTTTATTATTATTAATCACTGAATTTCCTTTTTTACTTTTATTATGTTTAGGATTATTAAATTGGATAATATTATTGTTTTTTTTATTTATTTTTTCAGAAGTTTTATTATTATTTTTAACATTTATAATTTGAATTGAATTTTTGATAAAATTTTTATGACTTTGATTATTTATTGAAGATATTTTAAAATCATCATTTGTTTTAAAATTTGATTCATGATTAATATTATTATTTAAATTATATATTTCTATCTCATTTCTTGTTGTTTTTGGCATTTTTGAACTTTGTATTCTTTCAAATTTAATTTTTTCATAATTTTTTTCATTGAAAATTTTTGGTAAAATTGAATAACTTTTACTTTGAGTTAAAATTTGTTCTTTTTTAATTTTCAATTCTGTATTTAAATGTAACATTTTATTTTTTAAAATATTTCTTTCATTGAAATTATCATTTCTTGTTATCTCATTTTCTTCTTCTTTAATAATATTTATTTTTCCTTGATTTTTTTTAAGTTGTTCATCTTCATTTTTTTCATAATTTAATTCAAAAGAATTTTCAAATTCATTTGAATCATTTTCATGTTTATTATTTTTTGTTGTTTTGTTTTTTTTTATTTCATCCAAAAATGTTTTCAAATAATCTTGATTTTTTGTTTTATTAATATTTGTCTCTAAAGTTAAATTTTCAAATTGAGAATTATTTAAATGCTTATCTAAACTTTCATTTGGTTTTTTTTCTTTTAAATTTTCTATTAAATTTTTACTTGATTCTATTAATGAAAAATTACTTTTTACTTCTACAGAAAATCTCCTATTTTTATTATTATGTAATTTATTTTTTATCATTCTTTTCTCTTTTTTTTCTTCTTTTTTTATTTTCGGAGAAATATTTTTTTTTTTATCAATTTGATTGATTTGATTATTATCATCAGAATTTTGATTTTTATTATTATCTTCTTTTATATTATTTCTTATGTTATTATTAATTTCTTTACTTAAAATATTATTTGAATCTTTATTTTCATTTTTTTCTAAATTAATTTCTATAGAATTTTCTTTATTTTCTTTATAATTGTCTTTATTATTAGTTTGATTTGAATGAGTTATAATATTATGTTCAAAATGAATATTATTATTATTTTCATTATAATTATTATGATGAATATTTTCTAAATTTTTTGAATCATCAAGAACTTGTTTCTTAGAAAAATCTAATTTTTTACTTATATGAAGAACTTCTCTTTTTTTTAAATCTTCTCCAATATTAAATCTAAATCTAACATCTTTAATAAATTCACTTAATTGAGTGAATCTATTTTTAATTAAATTAAATTCTTTTTTATAACCTTCATATTTTTTATTAATTGAATTAATAATATCTTTATTGTTTTTCATTTCAAAATCAAATCTATTAAAAATTTCATTTTTAATATTTAATATTTTATCCCATTCTTTAATTAAATTATCAAAATCTTTTTTAAAATTTATCGAATATTTATTATTTTCTATTATAATATCATCAATCCTATCATCATAAATTTTTAAATTATTATTTATTTTATTTTCACTTTCAATAATTTTACTATTAGTATATTCACAACAAGATTTAATAACATTATCTATTTTAATTTTGAAACTTTGAATCATATTATCTAAATTATTTTTATAACTTTTTAAATCAACAATATTAGTTTCTTTATATTTTATTAAACTTTTTAATTGTAAAAGAACATAATCAATAAATTCATGGAAATTTTTAAATTTACATAAATTTCCAATAACTCCATGATAAACTATACTTTCAGAAAACATTTTATCATATTTATATATTGTATCATATAAATCTTTATATAATAAATTATATTTTGCCTCTATTTGAGTTAATATTTCATCATTTTTTTCTTTATATAAAATTAAATTTTCTACTTTTTCTCTTAAATTATTGTCTATAGTTATTAAATTTGATAAAGTTAATATTCTATTATTTATTGAATTAAATTTTTCTTCATTTTCTTTATATTTTGATTCTATTATATTTAAATTTTCATTTATTTTTATGTTTAATTTATTTTCTATTTTTTTTAAATCTTTTAATATATCTTCTTTAAAATATAATAAATCCTTTTTTAGTGTTATTTTTTCTAAATTTTGAATTTCTTCTTTATTACTCATTTATTAATAATTTTTTTCATTTTATATTTTATTTTTTTATATTGTTTAATTTTGATTTCAAATTACTTTTTAAAAAATAATATTTAAATAATTTTTAATTAAATTTCAATATATGAATCCAAAAAAATTTATAATATAAAAATAAAGTTGTTTTATAACTTATATTTTTTTCATTTTTCTGTTCTTTTAAGAAAGGAATTATTCATTATTATATTAAGTTATATAACTCTGATTTATTTGATTTGATTTTTTATTGTCTTATTCTTGTTAAAAGGCATAATAAAATTCTAAAACAATATTTTATTGTTTTCTTGTTTTTATAAATTATCTTTTCTCCTATATAATAAAATTTTATAAATATCTTTTGTAAAATTTAAATATTGATTTTATAATTTTTCATTCGTTTTACCTAAAAATTTGAAATTAATTTTATTTTTTAAAATTTTTTTCATCTATTTAATTTGTTTTATTTAAAATTATATATGATTTATTATTGAAAAACAAAAATTATTGTTTCTAAAACATTTATTGTTTTTTTATATAAATTTATAAAATGAATTATTTTGATAAAAAGAAAAAAAAAATTAAAAAAAATGAAAATTTTAAAGCCAAGGCCAAGAATATTAGAATTAGATAAGATAAAAAAATGTTCACCACAATTTAAAAAAATAATAGAAAAATATAAACTCCAAAAGAAATTATTATATAAAAAAAAATCAAATTCTTCAATAATTTCTAAAATAAAAGATGAAATGGAAAAAAATGAATCTGATATTGAATATATTCATAAAGAAATGAGAAAAAATAAAATAAGTAAACAAGAAATGGAAAATAAATATGGAATAAAAGCAATGAATAGATCAAATAATGAATATGAAGATATTGAAAAAAAAGTTCAAAAAAGAGTAAAATTAAGAAAATTAAGTTTTTTTATTTCTCCTTTATTTAATCCTTCTGAATTATTTCAAAATGAGAATAATGATTATTTTAATATTCAAAATAAAAATTATATTCATCTTCCTTTAATTTTTCCTCATATAAGAAATAAAAAGAAATATTTTAATATGAGTGAATTATCTGAATTAAGTTCAGATAGAATAAATTTAAGTAATACAAGATCTATTACAAATTATTCTTCTGTAGAGAAAAAATTAAATAATTGTTTTAGTAGTAAATCTATTTTAGATAGTTTAGATAATATTAGAAATAAATCTATAAATTCTTCAAGGAATATATCTAATTTTAAAAAAATTGAAAATATAATATTTGATAGAAATAATTTTAAATATAAATCTATAAATAAAAAATTTTTAGAAAAAATGAAATGATTATAAAATTTTTAAGTTTATTCTATAAATAGATATCTATAATTAGAATTGTTTAAATAAAAATTTTTTTCTTTTTCACATCAATCATAAAATATTGATTCTTAATATATTTATTAAATAATTAATTTTAATCATTTTGAAAAAGATAATTTTTTAATTTTTTAAATTAAATCAAGTTTTCATAATAAAAGTTTTCTATTACCACAAAATATAGAAAACCAAATTTTTATTTTTTTTATTCAATTAATAAACAATAATTTCTGAGACATTTCAAAATTTTAATATTTGAATTCAAATTAATTTTTTCTGAAAAATTTTCTCAAAGAATTTTAAAGTACATTTATTTAGGTTAGAAATATTTAAAAATTTTTTTTGAAAAGTCTTGAATGATATTAATTATAAAAGTTTTCATTTTCTTTTTTTTAAATTTTTACATGTGTAAAAAGGGATAAGAAGGTATCCTAATTAAAAAAAAGATTTCCAAAATTTTTTTTAATAAATTTTATAAATTTTTTTAATTTAACTCTATTTATGAAAAATGGGAAACTTAAAAAAATAAAGATAAATTAATAAGCAATTACTAAAATAATTATTATTTTATTCCTCTTTTTCTTATTTTTAAATTTTAAATAAAAGAATATTTTCTTCAAATATACTTTATAAATATAAATCAAATATATACTCAAATCATTAATATTTCTTAATTTATTTTTCTTTTAAATCATCAATTATTTTTTTCACTTCTCCCTTATCTTTTATTTATTACATTTGGGACAATATTGAATATCTTTTATTAAATCATTTGAATAAACTAATTATAATAATTTTGGAAACATTTT
>JAJJKW010002217.1:0-10963 GCA_023805745.1 Isotricha sp. YL-2021b | reverse complement strand
ATTGTCAATATCAGACATAGATGACGTAGAGAGTCCAAGATGTCATTGAAAACATATTTAAAGAGTTTCTCACGACTAACCTGATTTGGGAAATTGTCGATAGCAAGAGTAACAATATTCTGAGCTGTGGTAACACGAGCATCTAATTCTTCACGACGAGTCTTTTCTTCAGCAGAAGAAATACCAGTCATGCCAATTTTAAATTCAGGAAGATTCTCTAAAGAACCACGAGTATTCTTAAGATAGTAGTTACATAGAGCCTTGATACCTGAACGAACACCATTTTGTACACGTTTTACAGAACGAGCATAACGTTCATCTAGACGAACTAAAGAATTATCACCAAGCACTGATGTGGCATCACCAGAGAAACCTAAGTATTCTTTAGGTACATGAAGTGCAGCAAAGAGTTTGTTCTTGAAATAATCAAGATCGAGAGCTGCCTTTAATTCATATTCACCACCAACTTGCTCAATGGTCATGTCACCTTTACCATTACGTGTAGGCACATAAACATTTTCATTTGCAGCAATTGGATTATTGGCTGAACGATATGATTGATCGAGTAAGTTAATGACTTCAGTAGTTTTAAAGAGTTTCTTGGTATCATTGATAATCTGTTTGGCTTCTTTTGTAGAGGCATTACCAACTTCAATCTTAACCATATTAAATACAGAAGATTTACCAACACGAGCAAGGATAAGGGTATCTTCAAGTGCAGTTAATACCTTCCAAGCAATAATAGCACCCTTGAGAATAGATTCACCTTGAGTAGTTTTATAAGTAACTTCTTTACCATCATCCTTACGGAGCTTGATAGTATCGACATCATCATCAAGAACGAGAATAAATGGAATGAATTCATCTTTAGGATAGATGTTACCTTTCTTGTCATCTTGTGCTTCATAGAAATAATTAACTATATTGCCCTTATTATAAAGAGGATAGATTTCATCTTTACTAGCAACAGGTTCAAAATACCAAGTATCAGAAGGATCCGCATCATAAGTGCGTAAAAAGAAACGACCATCACGAGCCAATGTGTAAGCCCACGAAAAGATTCGTTCTTCAATACCAACTACATTATAGAGGAAATCTTCAAGTTCCTCCTTAAGAGCAGCATTAGGACACTCAATCCACACAGAATGTGAACGAGATGAATCTGTCTGTGTAGAATCAGCAGCATAAAGTTCAAGAGCACCTGAAATAATCGCATCCTTTTCCATAATGCGATATGTTGTGAGAAGTTCCTGAACTGTAGAACGTTCTGCTTTTAACTGGCCTATGATAGGCATATATTGTAAGTTAGTAGATGTAGTGCTTTCATCAATAATAGACTCATGTTCAACCTCTTTTGGTTTACGTCTAAAAATATCAAATAAACCCATGATGTCTACCTCCTTTCATGAATTGCATCACGTAAGATATCATTATAAAAGTCCTCCATGTCAGAGTCCTTATCATTAGATTTATTGGCATCAAATAATAAATTAACATTCTCATTAGACTCAACTATAGTCTTGTTACTATTTATAGCATTCCATACAGCTCCAGCAAGAGAGTCACATAAGTCCTTTGTACCACCAGTAGCTGTAGAACCAGGGTGATCAACCTTACGTTTAGCACGATACCAAATAAGTTCAAAAAGTTCTTTACGGAATGGACCATAATCATAAAAACGTATGCGACCTTCGATAATTAGATTAACTAAAGCAAGGTACTGTTCATCGGTACGGTCAACAGAAAGATAGTCTGCGTCAATGTCATTTTCATTTAACTCTTGACGAGCTTCTTGAGATGCATACATATCATATGTAACCTTATTTACCGCTACCTTCATTTTATCACGTAGATAAAGACAGAACTTCCAAATCTTAGAGATGGAAATCTGCTTAGGTGGCTGCGGAGGAATAATATCTAACATTAAATCGACAATAATAAATGGTTTCTCAGTTCCAGTGTAAGGATCCTCTTCATAATGGTCAATATGTACCATAGAGAAACCAGTATAGTCAGTTTGAACAGATTGGTCAATGTGAATGAAATGCGCCTTATTAGCATCTCTGAATTCAAAGTTAGGTATTAAATAATCAGAGACATAAATATTATCTCCAGTGGAAATTATAGGCTGTTCCTTTGTGAATGGGTGCTTAAGAGTCTCATCAACACATTTATTATAAGCAGAATGAGAATTAAAAAGTTTACCCATTGGTGAAACAGAGACACCAGCAATATCTTGTAAAGACTGGATAATGTTTACGTCAAAAGAATGACGAAAGTCTACAGGTACTGCAATGAAAAAGCCTTGATAATGAGCAGGTAAATTATGAATAGCATCATCGACAGTTTCATAAGACGTGTGAGGAATACCCTTCGCCTCAAGAAACATATTAACATCAGCAATGGTATCTACCATATAAGGATCAACACCTTCATCACCTGTGAATACCCAAAAGTGTTTATCTGAGTAAGTACCTTCAGGCTTTACTTCCCAAATAGCTGGTGCATAAATACGGACATTAGAAAGACCTCTGGCTTCAGCAATTCGAGTTTCTGTAAAAGAAGTTGCTGTTGTTGCTGAGGAAATGAGAATAGAAATAGAGTAGTCCTTGCCTCCAACAATAAAACGTGATTTGGCACGGTTGATAATGGAGGAATACATTCTGGACATTTTTGATGTATTTCCTAGATTAGACTTATTGGGGTCTTGAGCATCACCTGAGAAGAAGTTAGCTTCATCAAGAATAGAACCAAACATGTTCATGCCAATAGCATGAGATGGTTCTGAACCATAAGTAAATAGAAGATTCTCGTCAGGCCACATAACAAGAGAATTAATTCCAGGATTACGAGGAAAATTCTCCTGGAAATAAGGAACAGAGTCAAGAAGATTCTTAAATTGCCCAAACCCTGTTAATTCAGCTTGAGTCTTAGATAAAGAGAAATATAAGAAAGACACCAAAGATGTCGACATTAAATTAAAATAAGCTGGTATATTAGAAAAACAAGAAAGCTCATAGAACCTTCTGAGAAGAATATAAAGAGCACAGGTAGATTTACCACAACCAATTGAACCAGAAAGAATAACCTCATTAATAGGCTCTTCTGATTCAAACATTTCTATGATTTTCTCTTTCCAATAAGGATAGATTCTAGATTGGTCTGGACCTGCATAATAATCAGAGTTGATCCACTCACGAATAGGAACAATCTTGCGAATCTGCTTCGCCTCTGATTTTGAACGAGCTTTGGATTCTAACTGAGTAAAGATGGAATTTAATAAAGCTAGTTCATTAGGTTCTAAAAGTTCTTTTAATACTGTTGTATCCATAATTTACCTTTACTAAATATAGATACATAAAAGAAAAGAGAGGGTATCTAAACCCTCTCCATTTTATTGCTCTTCTTCAAGAAGATCATCTTCATTTACAGAATTCTCTGCAACGAGCTCACCAATAAATGTTTTTAATTTGGTAAGTTTCTCACCGGATAATTGAGTGAGCATCTCAAGCACTTCATTAGGTGCACGATTTAAATCATCAAGAGCAGATTTGTTGTTCAATACATACTTACGTACATATTCAAGCTGACCCATGTAATGGGTACGTTCACTATTATAAAGAGCAACTAATTCTTTTTCAGCATTAACACCATCTTCAGAATAAATTTGTTTCTCAAGAATAGCTATCTTCTCACGTTGACGATTCAATTCAAGAACAACACGAATATTTTCAAATAACAGACCTAGGTTAAGTCTTTCAGCTGCTTTCTTAGTAATCTTAGTGATATCAGAAGATTCATTCTTACCACTCACATAATCAGCAACTTCTTTTTCAATGGTTGGATCAAACTTAATTGGATCAGGAAGATTAACTACTTCATGAGCTGCATCACGTTCTTCAGCTTCATTTAATTCTTCTTCATAACCTGATAATTCTTCATCATTTAACATTATTTCTGCCTCCTAGTTAAAATAAAATCTTTTAAATCTGAAGTTAATAATTCATCAACCTTTTTATAAATACGGATGATAGATGCCGGCTTTCTATCAAATTCCTTTGATGCTTGGGCAACCGATACTTCATCAAACCCTCTGGAATGTACATAAGCAAATATCTTAACATAAGTTAAAATCTTGTACATCTCCTCACGCTTTGGAACTCTAATTATCTGCCCTGAATAGATATCACAGAACTTAAGAAAGTCATCTTTATCAAAGAGATTATAGAGAATATCAAAAGTGTTATCACCACGTATCTTTTCTAGATATTCAAGGACTAACTGAAATTCATTATCATCTACCCGAATTGTCTTTAATAAGCCAGGTTTAGATTTCTCACTCATTACATTGTCCTCCAAATATACTCAGCAAATATAGCATCTATGATTTGTGGATTTGGATGTTGAACTTCTTCTAAATCAGTTAATTCACCTGAGAGCCCATATTTCATTAACATTCGTATAAGAATATTATGATAATTACCTACACGGTCAAACCTGTCACAAATATCATAGACTATATCTTCATTGATTGATAGTTCATAATTGTCATAATAACCAGTTTCCTGATCATAATAGACCTCATCTACAGAAATACACTTAGAATTCTTATAGACATAATTCTGCATCTCATTCCTCATACCTGAATACAAGTAAGTTCTCAAATTGGCACGAGATGCATCAAATGTACCACTTTGAGATAAATCAATTGCCTTCATTATAGCCACCGAGATTAAATCCTCTTGAGTATCCTGATCTCGGATGAAATTGTAGTGATTATGTAAGACTATAAGAGCAAGCTTTCTTAAGTTATTATAAAACCTTACAGGATCAGTTTTATACTCACTAGGTATAATTGTATCCTCAGGTTTTGCCCTACCCATACTAGCCTCCTGTTATCATCTGGAACAGAGCTAACAAGGCTGCCTGGAACTGTATGTCAGAGTCAAAAGAATCCATGACCCATTTAGCCATACAAGCTCGAACTACTTTAACCGTCTTAGGTCCCATTGCTTTAGCTAAAGCAACGACCTTTGGGTCTTCATCATACATATCCATACTTGCCTTAAGAAGATCTAGTAAAAAGACTTCATAGTCAGACTTTAAGTCAGCAAGAGGGAATGACATAAGACCACTAACAGCTGATTGGACTTTATTTTTATCTTTGCGTAACAGTCCAGTTAAGTATGAGATAAAATTATCTCTGGCCGAAGTTACCGTTAATAGGAACTCGTCTGCACCAAGTAAATTGTATTTGTCTAAGAGCATATGTGCATTCCTCATATGACCTCTTGAACGTTCAGCTATTATTTTAAGAATACTGTCATCGACAGTGATATTAAGTCTATCAGCAATTGAACGAAGATTCTTTACTACCTCGTCTTCAGGAACTACTTCAAATCTAAGTTCAAGAGAACGGGAACGAATGGTAGGAAGAATCATGTCAATATCAGTAGTAGCAAAGATAAAGATTACACGACCCTTGAACTCTTCAATTACCTTCAATAGACTTGACTGTGCTGCTTTAGATGCTAAGTGAATTTCATCTAAGCAGATTACCTTATAACCGTCAGTAACGGTATATTGGAAGGTATCTCTCAGCTTACGTATCTCATCAATGTTACCAACAATAGCAGCATCATATTCTTGATAGTAGTAAGCACCAGAGGTTAAATCAGCCTTACAATTTTCACACTTCCCACAAGGAGATCCATCTGCTCTAGGATGTGCGCAATTAAGGGCTCTAGCTAGGATACGGGCACAAGTAGATTTGCCTGTACCAAAAGCTCCCTGAAAGATTAAACTATGAGGTGCTTTGTCCGGATTCTGTGCTATAGCCTTAAGGATTTTCACATTCAATCCCTGACCTGCAACCTCATCAAATACAACAGGGCGACATTGTTGCGTTATCATAATTTCGCCTCCAATTTATTCAAACGTTCTACACGTTTCTTCATTATTAAAAAATACTTATAGCCCTTTTCAGTATGGCTATATCTTAGCCATTTCTTTAAAGCAAGAGTGTAACGTAGATCGGCCCACCAAATTCTTAGTTTAAGCATTGTATACCAGCCTTTAATCTCAAAGAATACTCAGAGATTAACTCCTTTGCTTTAGTTTTATTCTTAGCTACTAGATAATCGTAGATTTCACCAGGATCCTTTACATTAGGATGATCAATAATTCGACAACGGACACCTTTAGCACGTAAACGACGAAGGGCTAATGAACATCCTTTACGACCAGGTTCATCTTGATCTAATGCTAAAATAACACGATTTGTAAGAGAGGAAAGAAGCTCAACCTGAAGTACAGACAATGATGAAGACTTCGTAGATAGAACATTAGGATAAATCTTTGATAGAATATCCCTATCTGCAACACCTTCAACTATAACTATAGGCTGACCATATTTCTCTATTTTAAGTTCTCCTAACCCATAAAAGACTCCTTTAGTAGTACCGTAATCTATAAAAGACTTCTTGTTAAGAGAACGAAATAAAATAGAAATAGCCGTACCTTTGACAATATTTGCTATCATCAGTACAGCACCTTCCTTGACAATAAAATTAATTACATATTTAGGAAGAGTCACCTCTGGATGTTCCATTATATCATTAAGATAAAGAACACGATAATTTGAAAACTCACGACTTAATAAATCATATTTAGAAGTGATATGCTCTGACTTATAGAGATGACCTAAATTCCACAATGTATTAACCATATAATAAAATACGAAAATAAAAAGAAAGGGTAGAAAATTCTACCCATTTCCTATCTAAACATTACTCTGTATAAGAAGTCATACATAGGACCAGCTTCAATTCTGACCTGTGTAAGTTCTCCTTTCTCATTTGGGAGTTCAACAGAGACCTGTTCTTCGACAAGAGGCTGCTTTTCAGTAGACTCTGTCATAATAACTTTTAAACCCATTGTAATACAACCTCCTTCTAAAAAATATATTAAAGTTTTATTTCTTTTGAGATGCCTTGTAGAGCATTAATTTTCCACGACACACTGGACATTTATCTAATTGTTTGTTCAATGTAAAACTGAAATTAGAGTAACGACCACATCCGTCAGTGGTACAAACCATATCAGATTCAATACCGACATCGACAACTTTAAAATCGTATTGACGGCATGCAAGTTCATTTAAACCAATAAAGGATGATAGAACTTGATATGGATTAAGAGTAACTGGTAAATTGAAGAAACCTAAAACACCACGTCCATATGGAACAAAGAGCATACGTTCTTTTAATTCGGGCATATGTTTCTTAACTGCTACAGGTTCTCCAGCTGGACCTTTCTCCATAACTTTAACCATCCAGTCAAAATTATTAAGACGTTCAGAGAAACGACCAAGAGATAAATCAGGGAACTCAACCATGTAAGAATTATTACATTTAGTTGACATCTCAAGATTCTTGTCAATGTCATAAACAGCAACAACCTTAGCTATATGTAACCTAGAGTTGACTTCATCAACGAGCTCTTTCAATTCACTTGCATAAACAAGATCCTTCCACTCCACGTCACAGATTACATATCCACCATACCAGTCTTTTTGTCCATAGTTAGCAGCCCAAGATGTGTTGTTTTTACCAACAAAGTGGAATGCTTTGACAAGTTCTGGTTTAGCCTGTAAGAATAATGAAGTCACATAGTGACACAAGGTCTCATTGGAATAGAGTTTCCAATCAAGAGACTTGTTGATGACAAAACGAGTGACTGTACGTACACGTTGACCAGCCATATTTGCAATAGCTTCTTCAACAGGAATATGAGATAATTCACGACCAACAACACGTTTGATATCTTGTGGGGTTGGACATGTACCACAACCATAACATTTACCTGGTGATGAATTAGTCTTTAAACAGTAGCCATGTGAATAGTCATGCTTGACATGCATATCATGCCATTCTTGAATTCTTCTTGGAGTAACAAATTGAATGTAGTCAGACCAGAAGATTTCATCGACATCACGTTCACGGAAAATATCACGATAATCAATATGGTAATGATCACACCAATGAATTAAAGAATCACGATGTTTATCTGCAAAGTTTCTTTGATAGTCACAGCCATCAGTTAATGACATTTGGACAAGAACTTTAGTAAAAGTTCTACCACCGTCTAGTAACATTTGTTCAATAAATGTACCTGGACCACGCGCTATAATTTACTTAATTCATATTCAGAAAGCCAATACCATTTATTTCTAAATCTTCTTTTCCTTGTAGTAGGAGGAAGAATTCTTTTCAAATCTTCCTTATGTGAAAGAAACCAATCAGCGCCCATTTCAATCTTTCTTCCTCTAGAACGAGACTTTAATTCTTCATATCTATCTCGTTTGTATGGAACTAATAGTTCAAAATAAGTATGAGGTAATTCTTCTGATGGAATTCTAACCCAATAACACGGAAGATTCTTTGTTTTCTGAATAAAAACAGTGTATGATATTTTTAATAATTCTAAATATTGTTTTATACCTTCTATTAAAACTAAATCAGTATTACACAGAGATACCTTATCAGCATCAATATTACCATCAGTATCTACAAATCCAGATAACACTGACCACATTTCTTCATCACTAAGATTTGACTCAAAATGCTTCTTATGAGATCTACCACAACGTTTATCTAGCTTAGAGCAAAACTCATAATTATTAATACTAACAGTGTAGTACTTAAAATTATATCTTTCTGAATAACCAGACTTAATATGATCAGATAAATACTTACCATAAACTTGTTTGAACAATTTATACTGTTCATCTCTGACAATAAGATTATATCGTAAATATTCAGTACCATCTTTTCTGATATACTCAGATATCATACTACCATCACCTAGATACATACCATCAAAATATTTTTCTAATATCATACAAAAGACCTCTCTTGTAAAATATATATCTAGATAACTAATAAATTATAACCGTAAATATTTCTATTTACCCAGACTATCCCTTATCCTTACCCTTTCACCAATAAGCATTTACAGTACTTATTTAAGTAAGGTCTCCACATTTAGCTCTTTAATAGAACTAAGACATATTGGTCTGTAAACCTTCTGTCAAGTCGTTACACCTGCACTTTGTCACCAAAGTGTTTCGGTAGGTATTGCCTGCTATCCATTACTGGACCGTAGGGTTTCTTAGTCAGTGTATTCGCTACTGCTTAGCAGCACTTATTTAACTGATACCTTATTGAGTGGAGTTTTACAACGGCCATGGCTTGGTTAACCGTTGAATTTGACACGAATGTAGGCATTGTACTTTTCGCCTAAATCATGAACACGGTCTAAAACAGAACCCATGTTCTTGACATCATCAAGAGATTCGCGAGCAGTGATACGTGGTTCATAACGAAGTGGAATATTATCGTAAACGACGAGTGGTGTGAATGAGAATTGAAGTGCAGTGTTAGCACCTAAAGAGTCACGAATCTTGAGAATATCTTCAAGAGTGTCAACAAATTCATCCCAGTCCTCTGGCTTTTCAAGACCTGTACGAATCATACCAAACTTAGCCATAATGAACTTTTGTTCCATAACTGTTTTAACAGCTGTCATTAAAGTTTCTCTATCTAAGTTCTTGTTAAGAATTTGATTACGAACACGTTCAGAACATCCTTCAATAGCTGAAGAGTTTCTAATTTGTCCTAAAGCCTTAGCAAGTGTTAAGAAATCTGGGTTATTTGCAATTTCATCAACACGCATATTGATAAGAGAAATAGACGAAAAGTTTTGACCTGAATAAGATAAAAGTTCAAAGATCTTGGAATAATAATTTAAGTTGTAGGCATAGAATCCAACAGAGTTAGATGCACCATACATCTTAGTATCATCAAGGTCTTTCTTAACAAGATCGAAATCCTACTCACGGAATGGACCTGCAACAGTACCTTCAGAACAGAATGAACAAGCCCCTTGACCTGAACAACCTAAAGCAATTTGAACATCTGAAGAGTCTGCATTTTGTCCATCTAAGTTAAATACTTTATGAACGAAACCTGGATAATTTGTATCATAAGTGTTACAGATAGGACATTTGTTTGGAAGCCATTCTTTAAGCTTCTTAATTTCTTTGATACGGAGTGGATGCTCTGGGTCAGTGATGAATTCATAACCGAGAGGATCACAAAGATAAGGGAACTGATGAGTAGCCTCATCAAGAATTGTTTCTTTGTTTTCTTTAGCACCAATATTATGTTCAAGTAAGAACTTAGTTACATGGTCTAAACGGTCTTCACCAAAACCAAAGGTACAGGCATCAACCATTGAATGACCACCACCAAATTCTTCAGGAATCTCACCAAGAATATTAGAAGAGACAATAGAAGCTGCTCCACCATAAAGAATAAATGGACATTCTGGGTCCTTAAAACGATTCTCACGACCTAGTGGAATGTTTGAGTAGTAAAGACATTTGGCTAAATTGAGTGATTCTGGAACAATAGAATGTGACACCATCATGATGTCATAGTCTTTTGCAGGATGGTGTGATACATTACCAAACCACACAGGAATCTTGTTTGCAACAAGCACTGGAAAGTCATCTGGATCTGGTACATAGGCATAGTCAATAAAGACTTCATCACCCATGGTCTTCTTAATGATACCTCGTAGAGCCATAAATGTGTTAGAGACACCTCTAACTTCTCCTGGAGAAAGGAAACAAATAAGAATTCTATACTTTGCAGTTGAGAATGTTTCTACGGGGTCCTGACCATTATCAATACCAAACATGTATTCAGGACTAACTAATTTGTATTTGTTCTTAGACAAAAACTCTTCAATAGCTTCATGTGAGTTTTTCAAATCTGGAATATACATGTAAATTCCTCCTTCACTTTATAAATACGATAAAAGAAAAGGGCAGACTCATGTCTACCCTTATTTTACTTCACCAATGCGATATGATGTTATCGTTCCACCACCAGAGAAT
>JAJJKW010002216.1:0-10965 GCA_023805745.1 Isotricha sp. YL-2021b | reverse complement strand
TATTCCTCCACCTTCTATTTCAATCTCTTCTTCTTCATCTTCTTTTGGTTTTTTTTTATTTTTACTTATTCTTTTTTCTTTAACTTCTTTAACTACTCTACCAGCAGCATCTTTAAATTTTTTTTTAGTTCCTGTTTTTTTAGTAGAATCATCAGGTTTTTCTTCTTCATCTTCCACCCTTTTTTTAGATACTTTATTCATATTTTCATCTTCAGGTTCTTCATCTTCACCTGTTTTTTTCTTTTTACTAAGTCTTTTATTCTTCACATCTTCTACAACTTTTTCAGCAGCATTTTTAAATCTTTTTTTTGTACTTTTAGTAATACTTTTTGTAGCTTTATCTTCAACTTCTTCTTCTTCTTCTTCTTCTTCTTCTTCATCTTCTCCTTCTTCATTTGTTTTACTAAGAACTTTCTTTTTCTTACTGTTATCATCTTCAGTAACTTTTTTCGATTTTTTTTTATTAGTCATTATATCAGGATTTCCATCTTCTTCTTCAATTGTTTCTTCAACAGTTTCACTTGTTCCTAATCCATTAACTTTCCTTTCTCTAGTAACTTCTTTAACAACTTTCTTACCTCTTTTTGTTATTATATATCTTTCTTCTTTTCTATAAATTCCATTTTTAATATTTTCCTCTTCTTCATCCTCATCTACCCTTTTTTTAGAAACTTTATTATCATCATCTTCAATTTCATCTTTTCCACTTTTTACTGTTTTTTCATTTTTTTCTGAAATAATTTTCTTTCCTTTACTTCTTAATTTAGTTGTTGTTGTAGTTGTTGTGGTGGAACTTTCAATAATTTTTTTTCCATCAGTTGTTCCATTAACCACAGTTTTTTTAGAAACACTTTTAGTATTATCATCTTTGGTATTCCTACTAAGAACAGTTTTTGATTTAATTGATGTCTTATTTCCTCTAGTTCCGTTAAGTGATTCTTTTAATTCTCTTTTTTCTCTTTCTTTTCTTTCGTATTCCTCATTTATTTCTTCAGTAGAGAAAATATGAGGTTTATGATTTTTTCTTTTCGAAAAATATTTTTCGAATTTTGAAAATTCATTAGACCCAAATTCTACTTTTGGTAAATGCATTGAAGGTTTAACTTCAGGATTAAAGAAAACATCTCTAACCATTATTTTTTTTCCGAGAACTCTTCTAATAAGTTCTCTAGATTCAAATTCTTCTATTGTTCTACTTGACGAAAAAATAATATAACCTAATGCATATTTCATTAGTTCTTTCATATATTTTACTATTTTTTCCCATGATTCTATAGGAAGTGGAATTACATCTTTTTCTTTTGATGTTACTGTTAATTCATCCTTATTTTTTAAAACAAGAATAAATTTTTTAGCTCTTTCTTCTGAAGCTTTTGTTGTGTTAAGCTTCTCGTAGATTTGTGTTGTATGTGAACCTGTCGGAATGTCACTCATTTGGATTTTTTATATTTTTTAATTTTTTTTATGTTTTTTATATAAGATTTCAGAATTGTTATTTATTTTTTTTATTTTTTTTTTAATTTTTTTGAAAAATTTTTTTATTTTGTTCTTGTTTATTTTTTATGGAAAAATAATTGAAATTTATTTATTATATTTGTTTTTTTATAATATATTATTGTTAAGTATCATAATTAAATCAATTATTTATTTTTTATTAATTTTTTGAATTTTCAAAATAATAAAATAAATTTATTAATCTTAAAAATGGGGAAAATTTGATATTTCATTTATATTTACATTGTTCTTATTCAACATAAAATCTTCGAAAGAAAATTGCTTTATACAATAATGGTTACTTTTCTTCGGTTCATTATTATTTAATTCAATCAAATTCAAATTTTCATTTAATTCATTATTTTCATTAATACTAATAAAGAAATTATCTTGTTCTTTATTGTTATTCAACAAATCAATATTACCTTTGTTATTATTATTATTATTATTATATTATTATTATTATTATTATTATTATTATTATTATTATTATTATTATTATTATTATTATTATTATTATTATTTTTATCTTTTTCAAAGTTATCTTTCTCAATTTTTATATTATCAGTTTCTTTGGTTCTTACTTTAAAATATTTATCCCCATCTTTAGAATTTGAAATTTTTGATTGAAACTTAAAATCTGAGAATTGAGTAAAAGAACTATTATTAGGAAAATAGTGATTTTCAATTTCAGCTTTTTCCTCCTTTTCAATAGTATCTTTTAAGCATTTACAACCACAATGATTATTTCCCATATTTTTAATAACTAAAATTAAAAAGAATAATAAGAATATATTATAAAAAAAAACAAAAAATTATCATTTTCAAAATGATATAAAACAATTAAAAAATTTTTATTTTTTAAAAAAAGAATAAAAAAAATAGAATATTTAAATGGAATATCAGAGAAGCAATAAAATGAATCTTAATATAAGGTAAAAATATAAAATAAAAAAAAATAGTAGTGAATCATCAGATGGATTAGTAAAAATAGAAAATATTTGTCCAGCAAAAGAAGGAAATGGAAAAAGAGCTTTAGTATTATTTAAAAAAGAAGATAAAAAAAAATTTCGAAGTGAGCCAAAAAATATAATAAAAGAAAATAATTTTATTTCTGATGGAGGATTAAAAATAAAAAATAAATATTCAGATAATAGAACTTTTACTAAAACAAAAAATTCTATTCCAGTTACTTCAAATGGAGAATCTTTTTATGATAAAACTCCAAGTTCTACTTTAATTCCTAATCATAAAACTTTAAATAAAAATAAATCTTTTTCTCATGAAAATGAAAAAATAAAAACTGAAATTGATAGTAAAAAAGAAAGGATGAAAAAATTTGATGAAGAATTAAAAAAAAATTTAAAAAAAAAACAAAATATAGAAAATACTCAATATAATAATTCATCAAAAAAAAATATAAGAATAAATAATTATATTGAAAAAGAAAATAATGAAGATTTATCTAAAAATAATAGTTTTAAATTAAATCAAACAAATCATTCAAAAACTTCTTCAAAAAATGAAAATAATATAAGTGGATTAGAAAAAAGAAAAAATTATGTTGTTCCTATTCCAAAAGTGAAAAAAACAAAAAATGATGAAAGTAAAGTAGAAGAAACAAATAGTGAAGAAGAAAATGAAGAAAAAAATAAATTAATTACTCAATTAATTTATAATAAGGAAGTTGAATGTATTCAAGATTTTCAAAAAAAATTTCAAGATGAATCTAATAATAAAATTTATAAAGAAACTCAAAGAAAAATTAAAGTTCTTGAAAATAATAATTTTGATGTTGATGATTTAATTAAAAAACATGGAGAATTAAATGAAGAAGAAAATGAAAAAAGAGAAAGTGATGATGAAAAAGATTATGAAAATGAATTTGAAGAAAATAAAATAACAAATAAAAATGATAATTCTCATTCAAATAAAACTTATTCAAAACATTCAAATAATTCAAAAAATTCAAATAATATATATGATATATATAAAATAAAACAAATAAGAAAACCAAAAGTTGATATATTTGAATATGATAATCAAATAAAAAATTTTAGAAATGATTCAAATGATAATTCTCATAGAATTTCAACTGATAATAATAATAGAAGTCAATCTGAAAAAATAAATTCTTTTAGAAAAAGTTCTTTAAATACTTCAGAAAATAAAATTAAAATTAAAAAACCTGATTCTAAAACTGTTATGGTATTTGATGATGATGATAATTTTGAAATGGCTTTTAGAGAAAAAAGAAGTTTAAGATCAAAAAAAGAAATTCAAGATTTTATGATAAAAAAAAAAAAGAAAAAAAAAATGAATCAATTAAAATTGAACAAAATGAAAAAAAAAAAGAAATGAATAAATTTTATGAACTTGTTAAATTATATCAAAAACAAAATAATATGATAAACAGAAGGAAAAATAATAATAAAAATAATAAATTAAAAAATAATCAAATAAAAGTTAAAAATGAATATTATGTTGGAAATAAAAATAAAAGAAAATTATCTAATGCAAGTCATTTATCAGATTCAACAATAATAGATAAAGATGAATTTTTATTAAATATATTAGATAGTAAAAAAATAATAAATAGTGGATTAAGATTTGAAGAAAATGAAGATTATATTAATAATTTAAATTATGATAATAATAATAATATAAATGAAGAAGAAAAAAATAAAGAAGAAAAAGTAAATGAAATGAGACCTGAAATAAAAGAAAAATTTATAAAAATGAAAAAAGATCTTTTATATTCAAATGGAAGTAATGATTCATTTAAAGAACAAATTCAAAAAGCAAAAAGAACAGTAAAAAAAAGTGAAGATTTAATAAATGAAAAACATTTAGAAGATTATTTACAACCAAATAAAGAAATAAAAAAAAATGATAAAGATTATTCATCAAGAAAAAAAGAATTAAAAGATAGTTTAAATAAAAGTAAAAATTCAAAAAGTTTAACAGAGTCTCAATATGAAGAAGAATTAAAAGATAATATTATAAATGGTGAAATTCCTTCAATTCAAGTTCCAAGTACAATTCAACCTTCAAATATAAATACATTTAATGCTTTATCAAGAGAAAATAATGATAATTATAATGATAAAGATAATTCAATAAATACAAATGATTATCAATTTGATGAAGAAGCACTTGAAGCTTATGGTCAAATTTTTGATGGATTAAGTAAATTTTTAAAATCAATTTATATAAGAAAAGCTTTAAATGATATTATTTTATATGGTGATACTAGATATAGATATAAAATTGGTTTTGAACAATTAATTCTTCTTTTTAAATTAAACCCTTTTAATGCTCTTAGATTATATGAACATTTTCTTATTTATAATTTTACTTTAAGAAAATGTGTTTTACCTTATATTAGAAGAGCTTTTAGTAATATTATTATTTATGCTATTTTAAATCAAAGAATTAGTGTTTTTATTCAAGTTATTGAACAAGTTATAAAAAGTGCTATTTTTTGGAAAATTGAAAATTTTCAAAAAAATAAAAAAAATTTAAATGTTCCCAATAATAATAATAATATTAAAGAAAATAATTCTAATATAAAAAATGATAAATTAGAACAACAAAAAAAAATAATCGAAGATAAAAAAGCAAAACAACCATTAAATGAATTAGAAATAGAAAATAATTTGAATAATTCTTTAAAAAAAAATGAAGAACCAATAAAAAAAAATAATTATGATAATATAAAAGAATATATTTCAAGTAAAGAAAGACCAAATTTAGAAAATGATAATTCATTATCAGAATTTGAAGAAAGAAGAAGAAATAATTCAAATCCAATATCAGATTATTCAAATAGTTATTTATCTCAAAAAAATAATACTTATATGTATGAATCATTTGATGAAAAAAATTCAATAATGTTATATCCAAATAGTGAAGATTCAGATAGATTACATAGAATATATCAATTAATTGAAGCTCAACAAGAAGGAAAAAGTAATATATCTCAATCAGAACAAATGGATCTTTCTAATATTTCTAATCAAACTGGAAAATCAAATAAAAGTTCAAAAAGTTTAAGTGAAATTACTAAAATGAAACCTGGGATTAAAATAGGTTCTATTACTACTTTAAAACAACAAAAAAATAATAATGAAATTAATGATAAAAATAATTCAGATAATATTAAAAATTTATCACCTATTCCAAAAAAAAATGATATTGATGATAAATATGAAAATTCCGATAGTAAAATTAATAATGAAAATATTAATAATGAAAATATTAATAATGAAATAGAAAAAATACCAAAAATGAAAATAAATAATAATAAAAATGATGATAAATATCAAAGAAATGAAAGATTAAATAATTCAGAAAATATAAAAAGTAATCAATCTGAACAAGATATTTCTGCTGATAAAGATACTAGTCAATATGATTGGGAATATACTATTCCTGTTAATAAATCAGGAGGAAAAAATGTTAATAATAATGTTGAAAAAATTAATTTTGAAGAAATGCCTTTGCAAAAAAATTTTGAAGAAAAAAAAGAAGTTTTAAATAATAAGAAATTAAATAATATTAATCAAAATTCTGATAAAAAAGAACCTAAAGAATATTCTTATAGTGAAGATGAATTTAATAAAAATATTGATGATTTAGAAGATAAACAAGATTCTGAAAATTTATTAAATCTTATTCAAAATGAAGATAATAATTTAGATAATTCTAAACAAAATAATAATAATAATAATAATAATAATAATAATAATAATAATAATAATAATAATAATAATAATAATAATAATAATAATATTGAAGAAGATATTCCAGAAGAAATTGAAAATATAAAAAAAGATGATAATGATAATAAAAAAGAAGAAAATGATAATTTAAAATTAATTAAACAAAATCAACCTTTTAATGATAAAAATATAAATTCTATTGAATCAGAAAATAGTGAAAATACAATTGTATTTACAAATAAAAATGAAAATAAAAATGTTTTTTCTATAAATAATTCAGCAAGTAATACAATAGAATTATCAAATTCAATTAAAGTAAAAGAAAATTCAGGTAGAAATAATAATAGATATAATTATCAAATTGAAGAAAAAAAAAAGGATAAAAAAGAAGAAATAAATGATGAAAAAAAAGAAAAAGAAGAAATTCCAATAAAAATATCAGAATTAACAGATAAAAAAAAAGAAAAATTAGCAGATGATATAACAGAAGAAATAATAAATAATTTATTATTTTCTGAAATAAAAGATGATAAAAAGAAAATATTACCAAAAAAAACTCAAAAATTAGAATATCAAATGTCATCTCAAGTTTTAAGTAGAAGTATGAATGATAATCCTCATATTGGAGATGAATCAGGAAATACAAGTTTATTTTCTCAAAGTGATACTTCAAATTTAAATAATTCATTTTTTATGAGAACTATAAATGAAGTTAAAAGAGATGTTACTTTAAATTTATATAATGAAAAAATTGCTCCTAAATTATTAAAATGTATTGGAAAAGAAATTGATAAAGAATATAATAATATTATAAATAATTTAAAACAACCTTTAAGAGTTAATGAAACAGATTTAATGAATGGAATAATGTTAAAAGATGATAAAATATTATCAAATCCAAATTCTATTTTTTGTAATAATGAAATTCAAAATAAAGAATTTATAAATAAACAATTTTTAAAAGATTTTGAAAAAATTGATAAAGAAATAAGAAATGAAGATAATATAATATCAGATGAATATTATGATAATATATTAAATGAATGTGTAGTTGATGCTACAAATGAATTAATTGAAAAAGAAAGAAAATACGGTAAAGTAGGAGAACCAATAAAATGGAGTGTTAGAAATAGAGAAATACAATATAAATATAATAAAGATAATAATTCAAAAAAGAATTTTAGACATAATATTTTAAAACAATTGTATAAAATGTTAAATTATAAAATGGCTTTAATTGCTGAAAATTATGATTATATGGATTCTGATCAATTAACAAATGATAGAGATAAAAAATTTTATAAAAGTATGATGAAAGAATTAAGAGAAGATGATGAAGAATGGAAATGTTTTGATAATGAAGAAACACAAATTAAATTAGTTTTATCTAAAGTTATTATGGATCAATTATTAAATGAAGTTGTTGAAATTTTAGAACATGTATTTTATTCTAGAAAAGAACCTTCTAAATATCAAAGTAAATCTATTTATGCTTGTGAAGATATTCCTAGATTATTCTTTCAAAATACAACAGAAAATAATTATTATGATTTAAATGATAATATGAATCAATAATACTTATTTTTTCAATTATTTTCCTAAATTTTTTCAAATTATTATTTTTAAAATTAATTTTTCTTTTTATTTTCATTATTTTAAAATAATTAAATTCAAACAATTATTTTTTTAAAAAATAAAATCCCTTAAATTATAATAATTCATAAAAAATTATAATATTTAATTTTTTTTAAATAAATATTGATATCTTCCATAAGCATAAACAGGAAATTCACCATAAGGATCAATAAAGTCAAATTTACCTTTATTATCTTTTTTTTCTTCAATAGTCATTTCATTTTGACTATATAATCTACCATAATTAACAAAAGAATTACCTATAAATCTTGCAGTTTTAATTGCTTCAAAAGAATCAGGAACATTAAACATTTTATTATCTTCAAATACTATATGTTCAGGATGAAAAGACATTCCTATTATTGGATATAAATTACTTTCCATTATTGAAACATATTCTTCTTTATCTGATTGAGATGTTGATATTATTTTATAATAATTTATTAATTTTAAATCAAATTCTTTTTTTGGAATTATATTTGTTATATGATTTGAACATATATTTTCTGTTTCTAATGCTTTAAAATCACTTTTTTGTAATTCTGAAAAAATCCAACTTGATTGACCATTATTATTAAATTTAATTTTATTTGGTTCATGAATAATTTTATTTTTAGAAATTTCTTTATTATTTGAAGCTAAATAACTTAAAATAACCATATCATTTCCCAAAGCTAAAATAGGAATTTTTTTATTACCTTTAGAATTATTATAAATAGAAATAACTTTAGATTGAATATATTTTAAAATATTAATATAATTCTCGATAGATTTATCTAAAATATCAGTTCCTTGAAAAATAACACCAATAACTTTTTTTTCAAGAAGTTCATCAATATATTTTAAATTAGTCCAAGGATGAACAACAATTAAATCAGCTCCACTTGATTGAAGAAATCTAACAAAAGTATTTTCTACTCTTCCTTCTTTTAATTTATCTCCATGAGGAATTGATACTGTTAAAATTGTTGGAAATATAGGATAAGATAAAGATAATGTTATTAAAGAAATTAGATATATAATCCTCATTTATTCTATTTTATTTTATTATTTAATTTATTTTTTTTTTTTTTTTTGATTAATATAATTTTACTCATTTTATTTTAATTTTTATTACTTATATAGAAAATTACAAAATATTATATTAACAAAAAAAAAAAAACAATAAGATAAATATTATTGGATATTTATTTTATATTTAATTCCAATTTGAAAATTAAATAATAATATAATATATTATGTTTTTATAATTTCCTTAAAAAAAATATAAAATGGGATGTTCCCCGACAAAAATACATTCAAATACATATATAATAGGTCCAGTATCTCAGAATGTAAATACAATAAAAGATTTAAAAATAACAGAAGGAATGTTAGTTCAAGAAAATAAAGGAAATCCTTTTGAAAATTATGATCAAGTTAAAATATTAGGAGAAGGAACATTTGGAAAAGTATTTTTAGCAAAAAATAAAATATCTCAAGTATTAAGAGCAATAAAACAAATTCAAAAAGATAAAGCAGAAATGGGAGAAGAAGAAGAAAAAGCAATAATAAATGAAATAAATATATTAAAATCATTAGATCATCCAAATATAATGAAAGTATATGAATATTATAATAGTGAAAAAGTATTATCAATAGTAAGTGAATTATGTACTGGAGGTGAATTATATGAAAAAATAACTTCATCAGGTTCTTTAAGTGAAAAAGTATCAAAATATATTATGAAACAATTATTATCAGCAGTAAATTTTTGTCATGAAAATGGTATAATTCATAGAGATTTAAAACCAGAAAATTTATTAATTGAAAGTGAAGAAGAAGCGAAAATGGAATATTTTACAATTAAAGTTATAGATTTTGGAACAAGTGATAAATTAAATAAAGGAAAAACAATGAAAGAACAAATAGGAACTCCTTTTTATATTGCTCCTGAAGTTTTAATAGGAAAATATAATGAAAAATGTGATTTATGGTCTTGTGGAGTTATATTATATATTTTATTATGTGGAGTTCCTCCTTTTTATGGTGAAACAGATGAAGAAATTTATGAAGCAGTTAAAAAAGGTAATTTAGAATTTGAAGAAATTCAATGGAAAAATATATCAGAAACTGCGAAAGATTTAATAAAAAAATTATTAGTTAAAAATTATGAAAAAAGACTTTCTGCAAAAGAAGCTTTAGAACATGATTGGTTTAAAAATTTAGAAGAAATGAATCAAATAAGTAAAGAAGAAATGAAAAAAATAGTAATAAATATACATAAATATAGTGCAACTCAAAAATTACAACAAGCAACTTTAGCTTTTATAGTACATAATTTAATAAAAAGAGAAGATATAAAAGAAATAAGAAAATGTTTTATAGAATTTGATAAAAATGGAGATGGAAGATTAGATAAAAATGAATTAGTTAAAGGATTATGTTTTGTTTTAAGTGAAGAAGAAGCAAATAAAGAAGTTGATAGAATTATGGAAATTATTGATGTTGATGGAAATGGATTTATTGAATATGAAGAATTTTTAAGAGCTAGTTTAGATAAAAAAAAAATTTTAACTACTGAAAATGTTAGAGCTGTTTTTAGAACTTTTGATAAAGATGATAGTGGAAAAATCAGCCCTGAAGAATTAAAAATGGTTATGGGACAAGGTGCTGATAATATTGATGATAAAGTTTGGATGCAAATTGTTAAAGAAATTGATTTAAATCATGATGGAGAAATTTCTTTCTATGAATTTGATAAAATGATGGATTTAGTTAGAGATGATATTGATAGAGAGAAAAATTTGGGTAAATAATCTTGTTTTTGTTCTTTTTGGCTTTTTGTGTATTTGAGTTTTTTTTTTGAGATTTTTTTTCTTTTTTGGAGAGCTTTTTCATATGTTAAGTGGATTTGTTATTTTAGAGTTTTATTTTTTAGGCTTTTTATTTATTTTAAAATATGTTTTGTTTTATTTTTTTAAATAAATTTATATTATATTAAATTTATTAAGTTTTTATTTTTTTTTTTTTCAGTAATATAATTTACAATTAATTGATGTATAAATAACTCATATTTACTATTATAATAATTTTTTTTGATATAAATAATAAAAAAAATATTGAATTCAAT
>JAJJKW010000695.1:0-10966 GCA_023805745.1 Isotricha sp. YL-2021b | reverse complement strand
CCCCAATCCCCAATCCCCAATCCCCAATCCCCAATATTTTGAATTTTAATTATTTATATCTCGAGTCTTCATCGACAATTATTAATAAACTTATAAAAAAAATATATTAATAAAATAAAATTAAATGAAACTATATAAAATTCTAATTATAAAAAATTTATTTGCTTTTCTTTAAATTTTTTTTTCAGTCATATTTTTGAAAATTTTAATAAATGTTTTAGAATCATCTTTAGTTGGAAAATCAATGATGGTTCTTTTTTGAATATTATTTTCAAAATCAAAATGTTCGATTGTAGTAACATTTCTTTTTTCTTTATCTCTAAAAATTTTGACAATTTCAGAAATATTTAAAGTTTGAATTAAAGTTAATTCAGGTTCTTTATTTTCTTTAATTTCTTTTCCTAGATCATAATATTTAGCTTTATCAATTTTTTTATTATTAATTTCTTCAATTTTATCTTCATATATTTTTTTTCTTTCAACTCTATAAATTTCAATCTTTAAATCTTTATATATTAAACAAACAATAATTTGAATTCTTTCAGTATCAATTTTTTTTCCATTTAATTCATTTAAAGTACAAAAATTAATTAAATTTTCTTTAACTTTACTTAATTCATTAATATAATCATATTTAATTTTTGTTTTATGCTCCCATAATTTTTCAATTGTTTCATTATCATTTTTTGATTTTATATTTTTTTTATTTTTTGACTGACATAAAACACAATTTTTTTCTTCATGATCAAGTAAAGAAATATCATACAAAAAACTTTTTTTATGAATTAAATTATATCCTCCATAAACATAAGAAACATAAGGATAATTTTCTTTTAAAAAAGATTTTAATGTTAATTTAAAATTATCATACTCTTTTAATTTATACATTTGTTTTTTATTTAATTTATATTTTGCATTTTCTAAATTTAATTTTTTTTCAATTTTTTCTTCAATTCCTCCATTTCCACTAAAAATTACATCAAATTGGTTGATTTCATTTTCATTTTCATAAAAATTTTCTAATTTTAAAAAATTAGTTTCTGAAGTTAAAAAAACAAAATGAAAACTTCCTCTATTTGGTTTAAATCTTTCAGAAATTATTTTTGGAAAATCTTCAGATTTTAATTCATCTTGATCTACCATTATCATATTTGGTAAAAAACCAGTTTTTTCATTTTCATCTGTAAAATCTCCATATTCTAAAATTCTTAAATCTACTAAAATATAAGTTATTTTTTTATTAATTATCATATTACAATGTTCACAAATATAATTTTCATTTTTATTTATTTTAATTTTTTTCTTATTTTTTTCTAATTTTATTTCTTGATTTATTTTACAATATTCATCTGGACATTTAATATTTTCTTTATATGTTATAAAAAAAATTTCCATCGGAAAAATTGGAATAGAAGGTATTTTATCAGGAGAATGTTTTTTATATTTATGGAATAATTCTTCAATAGTAACATTTTTTTTTGTTATTTTTAATTTATTTGCAAATATTCTAAAAGAATAAGGAGTTGATTCTCTTATTTCAATTGCATTACATATAACAAGACTTAATTCTTCAATTGAAGAAATTGTTAGTTGTGATAAAATTGGTAAATATTTCATTTTATCATTTATTTCTAAAATTTTATATCTATTTAATTTTATTAATGCAATGAAAACATAATGTAAGAATAAATTATCATTTATTAAGATTAAATAATCAATAAATTGGTATAATATATTTAATTTTAAATGACTTGTAAAACCAGTCATAAACCATTTCATTGCATATAATTTTGGATCAATTCTAAATTTATCTAAAATATTAAAAATTGCAGGTTCATGATATTTTAATAATAAAGAAAATATTTCTAAAGTTGGATAAACTGGGTAAAATTTTTCTATATTATATCGATTATCATCTTTAATTTCATTTTCTTTTATTATTTCTTTAGTATCTTTTAAAATATCAATTGGTTCAATATAAAAAGTTTCTAAATAAATTCCAATAAAACTTTCTGCAATATTATATATTTCAGAAAATTTTAATTTAGGTATTTTATATTTCATTAAAAGCAAAGGACCAAAAATTTCATTTATTGATTGTTTATATTTTATTTTCTTATTTTCACAATAAAATGATAACATACTTTCTAATATTTTTTTAAATCCTGGTAATAAAATTGACTCTCTTTTTCTTGTTCTGTCACAGTCTTTTTTAATTAAATCTTGTAATTTATGTTTTGGAAGAATCATTAAAATTTCAGTGTCATCTTTAATTTTTGTAAATTTTTCAGTTTCTAATAATTTGGCTCTCCAAAGACATATTTTATCTTCTGATATTTCAGTAAATAAATCTAATGGAGAATTTAATAATATATTTTGATATTCTTCTTTTTTTTGATTATTTAATATTTTATTTTTTTCATTCTCATTATTATTATATGAAGGATTATTTTCTTCTTTTATTTCCTTTACCTCATTATTCATTTTTAATGTTTTATTTTATTTTTATTTTTATATTTAATTTTGTTTTATTTTTTTTCAAATCATTAATTAACTTTTTAAATAATAAAGATTAAAAGATTTAAAACTTAAGAATTGAAAAAAAAAATTAAAATAAACTTTTAAAATATTTGTATTTTATAAATAAACTTTAAAATAAATTTATTTCAAAAAAATATTTTTTTATCTTAATCTTCTGGCTTCTCTTTCAGATTCTAAAAGAACAAGAATATCTCCCTTTCTTACAGGTCCAACAACATTTCTAACTAAAAATCTTTCTTTATCATGTAAAAAGTTTACTCTAACTTGAGTTATTCCTCCTCTTGAACCAGTTCTTCCAATAATATCTACAACTAAAGCATATCTTGGTATTGAATCCATTTTTTAAATAAATAAAAAAAAAAATAAATTTAAAAATAAAAAAACTTTAATTTAATATTATCATGTATTTTATTTTTTTTCCTAAATATCCAAAAAAAAATAAATAAATAAATAAATTAATTTAAATAAAAAAAAAATACAAAAAATAATCCAATATAAAAAATCAAAAAAAAAAACAAAATAAAAATAAAAAATGCCAAAACAAAAGATTCTCCAAACAATATTAAATTTAATAATATTTTTTCTTCTTTTTGGTTTCTCAACATCAGCTTCAGAATTAAAATTAAATGAAACACAAACAGGAGAAATGAAAAATGATGAATCTTTTGAATATTATACTTTAAAAATTCCTTCAGAGATAATTTCAAACAAATTTATATTAGTATTCATAGTAAAAGAAGATAAAAAAAATGTATTAGAAGGAGAAGAAGTTTTTAGTGATCCTGATATTTATGTTTCAAAAACAGAAAAACAACCTCATTCTCCTCAAACTTCAGATTATTATTCTGAAAGATATGGAAATGATATTTTATCTATTCCTTCAAGTGAAGTAAATGCTAATGATACATTTTATATTGGAATGTATTGTCAATTTAAGTGTAAATATAAATTAAAAGCCTATTTATCAGAAGAAATAGAAATTGAAATTGGAAAAATGTATTCTATTGATTTAGATAGGAAATCTTCTTTAAATTATGTTTTAAAAATTCCTAATATAGATTATAAAGAATTAAATGTTATTGCAAGTTCAAATGGAATGGAAGAATTTAGAATATTTATGAGTAAAACAACTCCTTCAAGTCAAAATACAATAAAACCTATTCCTTCATGGGCTTCTGGTTATTTATTTAATATTGATAAATATTCAAGAGATTATTGTAAAGATTGTTCTTATCATATTTTATTACAAAGTATGAAAGAAGATTGTACAATAGAATTATTTTCTTATTTTCAAAATAGTTTTACTAAAGTTTTACCTGGAACTCCTGTTCAAGATGCTATGAAAAGTTATGGAAAAAGATGTTATTCTTTTAATGTTTTTGATAAAAATTCTTTAAAAGATCAAAAAATTGTTATTTCTGTTACTTTATTTAGTGGAAATGCAATTATTGCAATTGAAGGATTTAAACATAATGAAAATTTAAGTTATGATAATGCAAAAAAACTTGAATTTTCTTATGAAATTTTAGGAGAAAAAAGTATTTTATTAGATGAGTCAGATATTAAAAAATTCTCAAATACAGGAGATGAAAATGAATTATATTATTGTGTTTTATCAACTGTTTCAACATCTTATACAATAAATACATATTTTTTAAATCAAGCTCAATCTCTTCAAGATTATAATTTTATTTTACCTAAAACAGAAATAACTGGATTTTTACCAAATGAACAATATACTAAATATCAAGTTACAGATTTTTCTCAAGTTTCAGAAGTAGAAAAAGCAAATATAACAATAAATTTTGAAGGTATAGTTGGATTCCCTAAAGTTTATGCATTTTATTGTATGGGAGAAAGTGAATGTTATTTTGATAAAGATTACTTTCTTCAAAATCAAAGAAATAATTTATTAATTCCTGCAGTTTATACTTCTTTTCAAGATTCTGTTATATTTATTGAAGGAAGTGAAAATAAATGTTATGAAAATGAACTTTGTGATTTATATGTTGTTGTTTCTTGTTCTGCTCAAAATATAGGATATTGTCAATTTAAATTAAGTGCCAATATTGAAGAAAATGCTTTATTAATGACACCAAGAACTTCATATTATTCTATAATATCAGTTGGAAAAGAAGATAATTATGAAATTATAATAAGTGATGATAATATTGAAAGTATTGTTATTGTTTTAAATACTGCGAGTGGAAATGCAGATTTAGAAGTTTATGAATTAATAGAAAATGATGATGGAGAATATGAAGAAAAAAAAATTGGAACTTCTGTTAATAATGATTATCTTCCTGATGTGGTTAGAATAACACCAAAAAGTTTAAAAAGAGAAAATTTAATAGGAAATTATCTTGTTAGAGTTACTGCTGTTACTTTTTCTTCATATAATTTATATTATTATACAACATATAAAACTACTGAAGAAGATATTGAAGAAGAATATGATATTGATGATCAAGATGTTACTTTAACATTACAAGAAGGATTTATGATTACTGATTATTTTCCAAATGATATTGAATTTAAAGTTTATACTTATCAACCTACTTTAGAAGAACCTGAAGATTTGAAATTTATTATAACTCCAATTAATGTTAAATTTTCATTCAAAGTATTTTTAGATTTAGATGAATTTGAATATGATGAAAATGCTCAAAATGAAAATGAAAGAATAAAAGGTTATGAATGGTCAAGTGATACAAATGGTGAATTAATAATAAAAACAGATGATGAATCATATAGTTTAGAAAATATATATTATATTGTAGTTTATATGAATAATCCAGAAGATAGTTTATTAAATGATAAATCTATAATGAAATATTATATTGGAGTTACTACTCCCACAATTCCATTTATATTATATCAAGGAGTTGAACAAATTGCGACTTTAACAGATGATTATCCAGTTCAAACTTTTTGGTATTTACATAATGATATAAGTACAGATTTTGAAATAGATATTAATAGTTTATATGGTCAAGTTGATATTTATGTTGATGTTGAAGAAATAACAGAAGAAAAAATCGAAAAAATAGAAAATGGAAATTTATATGATGAAGAATATGAAGAAGAAGATTATAAAGAAACTTCATTAGTTTATGTTAGAAAAATAAAAGATTATGATTATATAACTTTAGATAAAGATTATTTAGGAATGTATTGCTCAGGAGATATAGAAGATGATGATGAATTTTATGGATGTAGAATATATATTTATGTTAAAAGAAGTAAACATACAATAAAAAATGCTGGAACTTCTCAATTTTTAATAGTAGCAAATTCAAATGAAAAATATGGAGAATTATTAACTGCAGGAACAACAAGAACTGATTATGTTAATGTTGGAGAATATAATTATTATTATATTGAAGAAATAAGAAAAAAAAAAGGAAGTGTAATTTCATTAACATTTAATGATGGAATTGGAGATGTTTATTTAAGAATTCCTGAAAAACCAGAATATGGACTTGATATAGTTTATCCTGATGATAAAAATTATACTTTAAAAGGAGAAGATACATATAATGGAAAAGTTATTGTAATTCCTGATGAATATTTCCAAAAAATAAATAATGAAAATATTAAAATTCAATTATTTATTGCAGTTAAAGGTGAAGAACATACTAATGAATATGGAGAAGAAGAAAATGATATTCCAATAGAATATACAATAACATATACTTCAGATAAATTAAGATTAAATCAAAATTATCCTTATGAAGGTTATATAGGTTCAGGTGAATATAAATATTTTGATTTATATTTTGATTCTAAAGTTAAAAATATTTATATTTCATTATCAAATATGAATGGAGATGCAGATTTATATTTAAATTATGGAGATAATGTTTTCCCAACTCCAACAAATTATAATTGGAAAAGTACAAGTACAGGACATGAATATATAGATTTTAATATAGAACATAACTTTTTTAAAAAAAATAATATTTCAAGTTTAGAAGGTCATTATACTTTACTAGTTCTTGGTTATACTTCAACTACTTTTACTTTATTTGTTTCCTCACATGAAGAAAAAGTTATTCCTTTAATGGATAATTCTCCAATGACTTGTGTTTGTCATCAAGCTTTACAAAAATGTTATTTTAGATATGATGATGTTTATTCTGATAGAAATTCTGATTTAGAAATTGAAAAAAGTCAAGTTGTTTTTTCATTAAATTATTTTTATGGAAATGGAGAATTATATGCTAAAATTTCTAAAGATTCTGAAATAAATAATATTCCAAAAGGAAGTAAACTTTATTCATTTTTCCCTGATAAAAATAATAATGATGCTTCTACTATAACTTCAAAACAAAGAAATTTTGTACGAGTTAAGGTTAAAGAAGAAAAATATACTAAAGATTCTATAATATTATTAACTTATGAATGTTCAGAACCAGTTTTATTAGAAATTAATTCTGCAAAATTATCATATGAACCAGTTTATGATGCATTAGATGTTAATAGAGAAAATATTTACTTTTTAAAATTTAATAAAAATTTACCAAAAAAAAAACAAGGATATAGTCTTCTTTCATTTTATAATTCAGACAATAATAATATAATATATAATGTACATTCATATGTTGGACAAGGAAGAATAGAAATATATACTAATGAATCTTATTATGATAAAGAAGAAAAAAAAATGGAATATGATTATAATGCAATTGGAGATTTTATTTTAGGAAATGAAAATTTAGAATCAACAGAACAAGATCAAGTATCAAATTATATTGAAAATACAAAAAATATACAAAAGAAAACAATATATTTCAAAGTTGAACCAATTACAGATTTTGGTTTTTATGTTCAATTATTATATGATAATTCATGGAAAAGAATATCATTAGGAAGATCAAAAGAATTTTTTGTTAAAAATGATAAATTAATGGGATATTTTGATATATTTTCTCAATATGATGGAGTAGAATTTACTTTAAGTTTAGAAAATGTTATTAATAAAAGAGCTTATGTATATATTAAAATAAATATATTAGATAAAAAAGAAGGTGAAGTTAAAAAAGATTCTTCTCCAGAAACAGCATATAAATATGTTATTCCAACAAATAAATTATTTGATTATAAAGATGTAACTGATAGAGTTTTTGGTTTACTTTCAATAGAAATGAATAATTTACCTAAAATAGACACTGAAACTAAATTTATAAGAGCATTATTTTTAGTAGAAATAAAACAAGATAAAGATGCTAGAAAATTCTTTGATGATGATTTATATACAAAAGAAACTACAGTTAATATTGCAGTAAATCAATTAGAAAATAATATTCAAAGAGTTGAAGCAAAACAATTAGAAGTATTTTTCTCTAATATAAGTGCAGTTTATGGTAAAAAAGGAGAATTATTAACTGTTTCTGAAAAAATATATTCTTTAGAAAAAAATGATGAAGAAGATGATTTAATGGTAATTGAAATATCATCTTGTAGAGGAGATTTTGTTTATAAAATATCATCTCATTATGATATGTCTGTTAATGATATAAAATATGAAGAAAGTGAAGAAAATGGAAGAAAAATAATAATATTAAAAAAATTAAAAGAAAAACATGTATATTTTTCAATTAAAGCAGCATCACATAATGATGAATGTGAAGAAGAAAATAAAGCACAATGTTTATCAAGATTAAGTTATTTAATGTATTATTATTCTACTACAAAAGCTAATTTTGAAATTTCTTCTGTTGAAGATGATTTAACATATGAACCTATAAGTAAAGGAGTTAAAATTATAGTTCCACGTATTTCATCAAGAGATATTAAAGGAGAATTACGTGATTTTTCAGAATATAAATTTGATATATTTTTATCAATTAGAAAAGAAAGATTTGCTTCAATGGGAAGTGTATGTTATTTAACAAGATATTTTGATGATGAAGATCCAATTAGATATTATAGAAATATTCCTATTGTGGATAATGAATATATTTTACATTTAAATTATAGAACAACATATTATATAAATCTTTTAGCAAGAAATGTTAATAGTGGAGAAATATTAACTTTTACACCAATTATGGTTCAAAGTGGAGGATATTTTCCTTGGTCTTTATCATTAAGTTTCTTATTTTATATTATATTAGCTTTTATTTGTGCTGGAATTGGTTATTTAATTAAACAAATTTATGTTAAATATATTAATGGAGATTATTCAAATTTAAGTTCTAATGAACATAGTAATAGTAATGGTTATGAAAGGGCAGATGGTTATCAAAGACCAGGAGGATTAAATATTGAAATGCCTAATATTAAAGGAAGTTATTCTAGTGATAAAGTGAAATATGCAAATTTAAGTGAAGATGAAAATAAATTATAATTAAATTTTTTTCAAGGATTAATTTGGTTTTGTTTTTAAATGGTTTTTTTTTCTCATTTGTGGAATTATTTACTATAATATTAGAATCATATTTATTATTAAAATGAAAATATTTCAATTATTATTATAATATTTTTAAATTTATTTCTTATTTAATTATTTTTAAAAACGAATTAAATAAAATAATGTTTAAGCATTTTTTAATCTTAAATATAATTTTCATTTTATTTTCAATATCAATAGAGTTACAAACAAAAAAACAAGATAGGTTAGAAACAAAAAAACAAATTGAATCAAAATTTATAATATCAAACCCTGAAACAGATTCTTCTTTAATAACATTAAAATTTAAAAATGATAATAATACCCAATATTCAATAGGAATAACAAATAAAGAAGAATTTTCAATTTTAAAAAAAGAAGAAAAAATAATAACAGTAGAAAAAGATGAAAAAATAATATTAAACTCTCCTTCAATATTAATAGAATCACTTAATATAAATAATAATTTAAATTATTACAATATTTCACAATGGAAATTATATTCAGTTAATAATTTTGAAAAAAATAATAGTAATGATTTTTCTTTTGGAAAAACATCAAAATGTGGAAAATATATAAATATTTTAGGAGGGAAATGTCTTATTTCAAAAGAAGAAATTAAAAAAGTATATGAAAATTTACCAAAACATTCTATAATCAAAATTGAAGGTAAATTTAATTTTATTGGTAATTGGAATAAAAATACAGGTTATTTAAAATATAATGATAATGGTAATGAAAAAATTATATGGACTGGAAGATGTGAAACTAATAAAGATGATTATATTTTAAAAGAAGGTTTTTGTGGATATCAAATTTGTAAAATTGGAGAATTTTTTTCAGCAACTTTTTCACATAATAATGATAATTTAGAAATTATCTTTGGTGCAAATTTAAATGATGATTCTTGTGAACAAAGTTATGGAATAAGTGAAATTAGAATATATATTAAATAAAAAATAAATTTCTTAAAAAATTTAATTTTCAAATATAAATTTAAAAATTTATAAATATCTTTTCAATATATATAGTAAAATATAAGCAATAAGGTTTTTCATTGATATTATTACATTCATTATTTTCAACAAGATAAATAAAAAAAGAATTTGAATTGAAAAAATTCTTTCTCTTTAATCTTATCATAATAATAGCCTTTTTATTAGGAGAAATGTAGTCATAACAATATATATTTTTTTCAAGAGTTTTTTATTTTATTAAACATTTTGAATAAATTATTATTTCTAATTTCTTTATTATTACTCTGTAATTTTTATCTACTCATCATATCTTATTTCTTTAATATTAGAAAAATTTGCATCGATTATCTTTCACAATTCATTATTTTTAATTAGTTGATTATAAAAATATTATATTAAACTAAATAGAAAATTAAAAATTGTTTCATTTAATTTAATATTTACTATTGATTTTTTGATTTCCGTATTTTAATTTTAAAAAATTATATATCATATTTCCTTCAGTTATTTACACACCCAAGTTTTGAAATTTTTGGTAACTACCAAATATTTAGTGGTATTTCAACTAATTTAAAAGGTTGAGAAAACAATATAAAAACTGCTTATAAAAGAGCAAAAGAACATATTGATATAAATAATTATAAAAATTTTATTAATGATGAGAATTTCTTGAAATTGAAACAATTGATAGATTGGAAATAGATGAATTAGAAAGTAATTAAGAATGATATTCATGTTATGGTATTTGAAAAAAAATATTATTATATTTGTTGAACATTTAGTAAATATTATTAAATTTGCCATTTATTATATAATGAATTAATATTTTAAAAGTATTTAGAATTTTCATAAACAAATAATATGAATTTGATATTTTTTATCTAATAAATAAAGTCACTCATTTATAACTAATATTAAAGAAACTTTGGCCAAATATAATCTATTTTCCAGATTTTTTTCCATATTTCCAGATTTTTTTCCAGATTTGACTATAATTACTTTTTCTGTTTTTTATATTTAATTTTTTTATTACATTTCAACTAATTTAAAAAGT
>JAJJKW010002215.1:0-10979 GCA_023805745.1 Isotricha sp. YL-2021b | reverse complement strand
TAAATCAAATGATACATAAAAAATATTATTTTTGTGATGCAATCAAAAAAAAAGAGATAGAACTTCTTCATATTATTTAAAAAAATTACAAAAATTTTTAATAATAAAAAGGAATTAAAAAAATTATTTTGAAAAGGAAAAGATTTAAAAATTCTAATAAGTTAAATAATATTTCAAATAAAAATATAACAAATATAAATAAATATATCACAATTATTTAAATTTAAAAGAAATAAAATTATAATTAAAATTGAAAAGATAAACATTTGATATTTAAAGGTATTTCAATATTTTTTTTATTTATGAAAGAATATTTTTAATTTTCAAAAAGAAATTTAAAATAATTATTTAGTTATTTTTTATTCTGATTTAGCTTTTATTAATTTTTATTAATTAATAATTCATGTTAAATTATGAAAATTTAATTGAAAAAAGTTTATTTTAAAATAAAAATGAATTAAAAATATTTAAATGAATTTAAAGGAATATTTAAAAATGTAAAAATCAATAATACTAATAATTCAATAATAAATTAATAAATTTTTTTTTAAATTTTAAAATAGATTTTACAATAGTAAAATAACTTTTTACAATTAAAAATTTAAATTTCCTCCCAAAAAGGCAACTTCACTTTTAACTAATTCCATTAATTTAATATCTTCAAAACTTAATTCATCTTTTATTCTAATTAATCTATATGAATTAAAAATATCATCTAAATCATCTTTTTCAAAATTTTTTTTATTTATCATAATTTTTTCTCTTTCTCTAAAAATAATTTCTTCTCCATCATTTCCAATTTTAAAAGGAGTTTTTGAAGTAAAATCAAAAAGCATAATTTGATCTTTATCAAATAAACAATATTTTAATAAATCAATTTCTTGCATTTTTTTAATAAAATTAAATATATCCATAAAATAATGAATTCTAAATTCTGCAGATTTTGTTGCATTTTTTCTTTTTTTTTGAGTTTTTGTACAACAAAAACAAATAGAAGCTACAAAATATTCTGAATATGATAAAGGAAAAATTTTAATATTATCTTCTTTTTGATTTAATATATTTTTTTTTACATCTTTCTTTAAATTTTCTGAAGTATTTAATTTATCATTATTTATTTTATCATGAGTTTCCTCTTCATTATTATTTCTTAAAATATCTTCTGTTTGAAAGTTATTATCTTGATTAATATTATCTTTTATATCTTCTTTTATTATTATTTTTCTTCCTGAAATTTTTTTATATGTTATTATTGGAGAAGGTTCATTTTTTTTATGATAAAATTCATTATTTTCATTTTCTTTTATATCATTTTCACCTTCTAAATCTAATTCATTAGGAATTTTTTTATGCATACTTAAATTATTTTTAATAATAGGTTCTTTAGAAAGAATAGAAGTACTTTTATTATATTTTTTATCAATATTAAATGAATTAATAAAATATTCAACATCATTATATTTACTTCCTTTAAAAGTAAGCATATGATTTATTAATTTATTATCAATTATTTGTCTTTCTAAAAATCTAATTAAAAATAATAATATTAATAATAAAATTCCAATAAATCCTGCTAATTCAGCAATAAAAGCAGGTAATTTTTGATAATTTCTTTGTAATTGATAAATTTTAGATGAAGCTTCAATTTTAAATTGTCCTAATAAATTATTATCTGAAGATCTTTCTTCAACATATTTAAATGAATCAAATGAAAAATCAAATATTGAATTACTTTTCTTTGTAACTTTCCTTATAATTAAATTTTCATCATTTGAAAATTCTAAATTTGAAATATATATTGTAGTATATTTTTCAAAATTGAAATCCAAGGGACGAAAAAAATAATTTAATTTATAAGTAACAAATTTTTTCCTACTATTAAAATTATATGAAGTATCAATAAAATATAAAGCCATTTCCAAAGGATTTTCTTCTAAAAAAGTTTTAGTTTCTTCTAAATTATTTAAAGCATAATCAGATAAATAATAATTTAAAGTAATATATCTAAAATAATGATCAGTATATAATCCACTAATAGTATAATTTAAATTTTCAGAAATAATAGGACATAATAATTTTCTAACACCTCCATTATCAAAAAAGAAATTTTTTAAATTATTAAAATCTTCTTTTTCACAATTTTTTAATTCAACTGTTTTTTTAACAAAGTCATTATTACCAATCCATTCAACAAATTGCATTTCATATTTAAAATAATCTTCATTTGGAAAAGTATAATCATCTCCAGTTCCAAAAGCTTGAAGACCAAAACCTAAATTAAAATAAACTTCTTTTAAATTTATTGTTGTTCCTGTTTCTAAAATTTTTCTAGCATATATAAAATCTATATTTTTCCTTGTTATAAATCCATAAAAACAATATATTGTATATAATATTGCTATTATGAAAAAAAATATAAATAATAATCCTCCTATAAATGAATGATATCTATATCCATTATTAATTGTAAAAGAAATTGTTGAAGCAAAGAAATCAAATATTTTTATGTTTTTTTTGAAACAGTGACATTTACTTTTACTCATTTTTTTTTATAATTTTTTTTTATTATTTATAAATATTTTTTACTTCTTTTAATTTTTATTTTAACTTAATTAAGGAATTGTAAATTTTTATATAATTGATTTTAAATTTTTATTTAAAAAATAATCAAGTAATTGAATTTTAAATTTTCAAAAAAATTAAAAAAATAAAATGGAAATTTCCGAAAATAATAAATTAGAAGATAAAGATAATGAAAATCAATTATCAGAAGAAAATATTTTAAGATGTCCAAAATGTTATTTAATTCCTTTTATTTCAATTGAACATTCAAGTAAAGAAACAATCCTTAATTTTGAATGTTTAAATAACCATAAAATAAATAAACCTTTAAAAGAATTATACAAAGAATGTAAACAAAAAAAAATAATTAAATGTTTAAATTGTGAAGAAAAAGATATTTCAAAATTATATTATTGTAAAGAATGTTATAATTTTTATTGTGAAAAAGAAAATCATTCTTTAAAAGAAGGACATAATATTTTAATTCCATTCAATAAAATTGATTCTTGTTGTTTTGAAGAAGAAAATAATAATAAGGTTAGTTATTTTTGTTTAACTCATAATAAAAATATTTGTGAACATTGTAAAGAAAATGAACATAATAAAGATAAAATAAAAAAAATTAAATTACTTACAAAAAATCAAATTGAAGTTTTTCAAGATAATATTAACTCATCAAAAGAAAGTCTAATTGAAATTGAAAATAATGTAAAATCATATATTTCGAATTTAGAAAAGTTAATTGAAGAAATAAAAATACAATTTAAATTATTTAAAGAAAATAAAGAATTAGAAATTAATTTATCAATAGATTTAATTAATACTTATCATTTAAAAAATAAAGAAAACAATATAAATTATCAAATTGTGGAAAATATTAGAAATAGTACTTTTACAGATTATAATATTTCTCAATTCAGTGACTTAATTGATATTTTAGAAGTAAAAAATGAAATAGTTGATGAAATGATAAATAATGATGAAACAAATAATTTAAGTAATTCAAATAATGATGAAACAAATAAATTAGACAATCCAAATAACAAAAAATCAAATAATTTTGAAAATTCAAAAAATAATCAATCAAATAAATTAAATAATGATAAAAAAGAAATAAATAGGAATATTTTTAAAGAAAATAATACAGCAACAAACGATAAAGTTAATAATGATAAAATAGAAAAGAATAAAAATAATAATAATAAAAATTTTGATGAAAACAATAAAAATAAATTATATGAAAATAACAATAATCAAAATCAAACTAAGAATCAAAAGGACCATAAAATTGAAGGAAATATTAAAAATGAAATAATTGAAGGTATTGAAGAAGAAAATAAATCTGATAATGAAAAAATTATTTTGAAAAATATAAATAAATCAAATGAAAAAAAGAAGAAAAAAGAAAAAAGAGAAAAAAGACAAAATATTAAGAAAATTGAAAACAAAGAAAATAATAATTTATGGGAGTTAAGGTAATTATATTTATTATTTTAGGGTATTGTATTTTTAATGTAGTGCGTAAATATTTAAATAATATTATTAGACTGTAATTAAATTTTTATATTTTAAGGATGTATTTATTATATTCATAAAAAAATAGTGTGTAAAAATTAATATTAAATTAAAAGAATGTAATAATATTTATAAATAAATAAAGTATGTAAATAAAAAAAATATTTTAAAAGATTGTACAATAATTATAAACCAAATATATAGTTCGTAAGATGAAAAATAAAAATAAAGTATGTAAATAAATTAATAAAAAAAGGAAGTAAATGAAATTTAAAAAATTTATAGGGAGTATAATTATATTAAATTTAAATAGGAAGTAAATGAAAAAAACAAAATATAGGAAGTAGAAATAAAATTGAAATTTAGATAGTAAAAAATAAATAAAATATTTTAGCCCGTAATATAATAAATAATATTAATAATTAGTATGTTAAATAATATTATAATTGATTCTAGTTAGTAAAATATAATGATAAATCATGAGAATGAAAGATAATTTATAATTCTATTATAGGATGAAAGATATTATACTAATCATTATAGCAAGTAAGTTGATATTAATATATTAACTCATAGGGAGTAAATTAAATTTTCAATTATTATAGGAAGTATGAATATTTTTTTATTATAGTGGGTAAAATCAATATTAAAATTATTAAATTATTTAGTGGGTAAATATATTTTTTATAATAAAATATAGAGAGTAAAAATTAAAAATATAAACTATTATAGTATGTAAAAATTAAAATAATTATTCAAATAGTGGGTAAAAAAAAAATAAATCTTATAGAGAGTAATAACATAATATTATAAGATTTAGTTTGTCTGATAAATATATTAATTATATTATAGTTAGTATAAATATTTATTAATCAAAGAGAGTGAAATTATATTTTTAATTTTTCTAGCAAGTAACAAAATTAAAATATTATATAGGGTGTAAATTAATATTATTCATTTATTATAATTATAGTATGTAATATAATATTATTAATTAATATTAGTGGGTAGAAAATTCTATTACTTAATATAGGAAGTAAAATATGATTATTGATTTTATTAGTATGTAAAGATTTAAAAATTAATTAAAGTTTTTAAGATATTAATATTAATTTATGACAGGAATTAAGAGAATAATATTAATTAATTATAGAAAGAATGATTATTTTTTAATCAATTTTAGTGGGTATTGTTTTTATTAATATAATATAGGAAGTAATAAACATTTCAAAAATAAAAGAAATTAAAATTATTTTTTAAAAAAAATAGAGGGTAAATATTTTATATAATAATTATAGGTTGTATGATAAATATTTATTTAAATAATAGATTGTATTATTTTTATTTTATTATTATAGTGCAAAGCTGTATTATTACTTTTTAATTTAAGGATTTAAATAATAATTACTAATTTATAGTAAAGAAAGTAATTAATATTTATAATATTAGGAGGTAAATATTTAATAATTTTAAGTGTGTATATTCCAAAAAATATTAATTATAGCCTGTAATTTTATTATAATTTTAGAATGTATTATTAATATAAAAAAAGTGTGTAAAAATTCATTTATTTTAAGGGAGTAAAAAATATACAAAATTATATAGAATGTTTAATATATGAATAAATATGATAGATTGAAGTAATTTAATTATAAATATAAGAAAGAAAAACATAAAAATCATAGACATAAAGAAGAATAATCTTAAAAAAGTAGGAATCATGTATGCTTTTGTATTATTCTTTCTAAACTTAAAATTTAATAAATATATTATTTATTTAAGCATAATCTTAAATTTTTATTTTCACTGTTAAAATAATAAAATATAATATTTCATTTATTACTTTAAGATTACTTATTAAAATAATTAAATTTAATATTTTCTTTTTATTTAAAAATAAATTCAATATAAAATTTAAATTAAAAAAAATGAATATTAATGAAACACTATCATTAATTCAAAACAAATGTGAAAATTTTTCAAATTTACCAGAATCAATGAATGAAAATATAAATAAAAGTGAAATGCATAATTATTTATTAAACACATTAAAAATTGATGAGGAAACAACAAATAATTTCTTAGATTTAATATATGATGATAATGAAGAAGACAAAGACAATGTTTCAACACAACATTTTATAGAAAAATATACATCATTATTAAAAATATTAGAAACAACTGAAAGTGAAGATGAAGAAAAAAATATTAAAAACAATAATGATGAAAAAGAAAAAGAAATTGAATTTATTGGAAGTTTAATTAAAGAAAATAATAAAGGAGAAAATATATTTGATGAAGAAATTACAAAAGATTTAATTAAAGATTTAAATTTTAATAAATATGATGAAAATTATTTTGAAAATCCAAATTTTTATTCAATAATAAGGCCTTCAAATGATTTTAATTTTAATTCAGGTAATTTAAAATTGGAAGAAGATTTAAATAAAAAAGAAGTAAATATAAAAAAACTAAACAAACAAGAAGAACAAAAAATATTAAATCCAAATAACTTAAATTCTTTGAAATATGATTTGAGAAAAATGATAAATCATAATTCAAATAATAATAATATGTTATATAATATGATAAATAATCAAAAACATTTATCAATAAAACAAAAATTACAAGATGTATTTTTTCAAATCCATAAACCAAATGATATAAAAAGATATAATGTTTATCCTGATAATTCAAAGAAATTTAATTTTACTTATAATCCAAATAAAAATTATAAAACTTATATTTCAAGTCCAATTAAAAATGATAATTATTTCAAATTTTTTCAAAATAAATTGAATAAAAATTATTCTCCTGAAAAAAGTAATTATGAGAAATTATTCTCAACTTCTAATTTTAAGAAAAATAATATAAATAAAAAATTAGAAGGTTTAAATAAAATATTATTTGCTAAAAATATATATGATGTAAATCAAAATGAAAATATTTTAAATCCAGATGATTTTCTTTCTTTAGAAGAAAAAATTCAACAATTTGAAAAAAAGAAAATAGAAATAAAAAGAAAACATAACAAAATTCAAAATGATATAAATAGTGGTTCTATTATATTTAATGATAAAGGAGAAAATGAATAAAAAAAATATTATTTAATATTAAAATTAATATTTGCAATATTTAATTTATTAAAAAATTTTTATAATATGTCCTACTAAGGAGTACATAATTTTTATTTGAAATTATTTTATTATTTTTAATTTATGGTAAAAAAAATTTACTTAAAATATTATAATTATATAATTTTATTTTGATTATTTTTTCAAATGTCAGAAGTAAAGTTTATAAAAGAAAATAATAAATATGAAAATATTGAAGATGAAGATTCTGAAAAAAACGAATTTTTTGAATATGGGGCTCATTTTAAATATGAAGATTTATATAATAAATTAAATGAAATAAAAAAAAAATCAGAAAATTTAAATCATTTAAAAAATAATCAAAATATACCAAATAATAATATAAAAAGAATTCCAGCAAAATCAAGAAATATACAATTAAATAATCAAATACGTTCAATTAATATATATTTAGGTGATAAAAATAAAAAAAATAATAATGTGAATCTTGTTAAAATAAATTCAAATAAAACTTCAATATTACTCAAAACTGAAGAAATAAAACAAAAATTAAATAATAATAATCAAAATGAAAAAATAAGTTTAGAAAAAAAAGAAAAAAATAAGAATTTTCAGAGTATAAATAATAAAAAATTTTTTAATAAAAATAATAATATAAAAAAATCAGAATTAAAATCTTTAAGTCATCCAAAAAAAACAAATCTTGTAACAATTTCTTTACTTTTAAAAAATAAAGAAAATAAAAAAACTTCTAATTCAAATAGAAAATCAATTTCTTCTTCAAAATCAATAAGTCAAAATAAAAATTCAAAGAATAAAAAAGAAATAATTAGCATAAATAATTTAAAAATAAATAATAGTCATAAAAAAACAAATGTTCAAAATTTAAATAATCAAAAAGTAAATAATAATTTAAATAATATTAATAATAAAAGAGCTCATTCTTCTTCTCAGATAAAAGAAAAACAATTAAATAATGGAAAAATTTTAAATAAAAAAAATAATTTAGCAGTAACAACTTCAAAATGTATTAAAACAATAGGAAAAAGTAAAATAGATTTATTTTCTTTAAATTCAAGTAAAACAAATAAAAGTCAAGGAAAACAAACAAAAAGTAATTCAACTTCAAATGAAAAAAAAAATTCAAATAAAATTTTATATACAAAAAAAAAAAATAATATTAATATCATAAAAAATAATGAAAATAAAATAAAGAAAAAAAGTAATATTTATAATCCTATTAAAAAAAATGATATTAAATCTCAAAATAGATCTATTAGTAAGAATAGAGAAAATAGTTCTAAAAGTAATTCTAAATCAAATACTAAACTAAGTCAAGATTTATTTAAAAATAAAAATTTAAAACATCAAATTAAAAATTCTTCTCCTAGTTATTATACTAATACTTCAATTAATAAAACTAATTTAAGTATTGTTAAAAATAAATTAACTACTCCTAATATGACTATTTCTTTAGATAATAATAATAAAAATCAAAATGAAAAAAGAAAAAACGTAAGTAGAAATAATAATAATAATAGTAAATTTAAAATTAATAACAAAACATTAAATAAGTTAAATAACAATAACAATAACAAGAATAATAATAATAATAATAATAATAATAATAATAACAATAACAAGAATAATAATAATAATAATAATAATAACAATAACAAGAATAATAATAATAATAATAATAATAATAATAATAATACTAATAATAATAATAATAATAATAATAATAATAATAATAATAATAATAATAATAATAAAAATAATGATGATGATTTTGATGATTTTGATATTGAAGAAATTGAACAAGGAGAATAAAAATATTTTTTTATTTGTTTTAAAATTTTTTTTAAAAAAATTATTTAATTATTATTTTTTCAAATAAAATATTTATTAATTTTTAATTTATTCACAAAAAAAAATTTATAATGTCTTCATCAAAAATAAAAGTTATAATTCAATATTATAAAAAATAAATAATATACATTAAGTTAAAAACCTGAAAGTTATTTTTATCCAATAAATCAATATTATATTTATTTAAATAATTATTATAATTAAAAAAGTGAAAAAATTTAGAAAAAAAAATAATTTTATTATTCAAAATAAATAAAAAAACGAATTTTCAAAAACAAATAAAAAAATACAAAATTAAGCTTAATCCAATATTAATATACCATATAAACAAAAATAAAATATACTAAAAATAACAAATAAAATTAAAAAAAAAAGCAAAATTATTCATCAAAAACCTTTAAAAAAACAATAAAAAAACTTTATAAAAAAAAATAAAAAACCGAAAAAAAAAAAAATAAAATATAAAAAAAAACTAAAAAATATGGACTCTCAAAAAAACTGGCGTTCTTTATTAGAAGATGATAAAAACTTTGATCAAGAAGTTCCATATGATATAAAAAAAATAGAAGAAAAACTAACAATAGCAGCTCAAGATTTAGATCATTTAAATCCATATTATACATTATCTCCAATATATGATTTTACTAAATTTTTTGATAAAATTTCAAGTGCATTATCAATGGGATTTTCAGATATAACAAAAAAAGTAAATCAAATGAGAGGAAAATTTCGTTTATATAAAGATGCAGAAAATATACAACAATTATTAGGAAAAGAAATATCTTTAGATATTCATAGATTAAATGGTCAAGATAATGCAAAAATGGGACATAAAGATGATGAATATAAAAATTATACTTCAGCTTGTAGAATATTTTTAAGATTATTATGGTTTATGGAATATTTAATTACTGTTTTTAAAAAAATTTTAAATTCTGATGAAAATTCTGTAAAAAAAATTTTAGGAAGTTCTTATGATGAAATTTTAGCTCCGAGACATACTTGGATTGTTAGAAAAGCTGTTGGTGCTGCTATGTTATTTTCTGTTAGTGGAACCAAAGATGATATTGTTAAAATTTGTTTTAATGTTAATGCTAATACTCAAGAAGGAAAAGATTATATCTTAAAAATTACTATGTTATTAGAAAAAATTTGGAATGCAGGAGTTGAATTTTATAAACAATGTGATATGTTGGATATTAAATAAATTATTATATTTAAAAAATTATTATATTTTTTGTTTTTTTTGAATTATTTATGAAAAAATATTATATTCATAAGTTAATTTATTTTTTTTATTTAAATTTAATTTTATGAGGAAATATTTAATAAATATATAATGTAAATTTATTAATACATTTAAAAAAAATATCAATAAATATTAGAAAATCATTAACTATTGGAAAATAAATTGAAGTTTTTATACTAAATTTAATAGGTAGTGATCTGCTGTATTAATTTTACACTTTTTATTTAAACGAGAGAATATATAATTCATATTATAAACATTATTAGTATTGAAATTAGATAGATTTAAAAAATTTAAAGAAGAACAATAAGAGAACATATAACTCATATCTTTAACATTATTAGTCTTAAAATTAGATAAATTTAAAAAATTTAAAGAAGAACAATTATAGAACATTCCACTCATATTATAAACATTATTAGTATTGAAATTAGATAAATTCAAAGAAGTTAAAGAAGAACAATTATAGAACATATAACTCATATCTTTAACATTATTAGTATTAAAATTAGATAAATTTAAAGAAGTTAAAGAAGAACAATTATAGAACATATGATTCATATCTTTAACATTATTAGTATTAAAATTAGATAAATTTAAAGAAGTTAAAGAAGAACAATCATAGAACATAAAATTTGTATTTTCTAAATTATTATTCAACATAATTTTAATTATATTTTTTCCTT
>JAJJKW010000240.1:0-80828 GCA_023805745.1 Isotricha sp. YL-2021b | reverse complement strand
ATCAGTAAAATATGTTATATAATTAAAACATTTATAATTCTTACCAAAAAGGTTTTCAATTAATTCATGAATATATATTTAAAAAATAAACATTGAAATGGAATTGAAAGATTTAAATTAGAAAATTAGATGAATTTCAAAAAATATAAAATATTTTAATAAAAAACAGAAAAAAAAAGAAAATGAAGAAGGAAAACTCATTTCAAATGGTTATTATATCCTTTTTTTTATTAATTTCTTTATCTAAAATTAAATTTAGTTTAAGGAATTTTTATTATTATGAAACAATAAAAATTAAAAAGGCTCTCAAAATCTAATAATTGTTAAATAACTTACAAAATTAATCTTTATTTGGAATATTTTTTAATATAAATATTAATAATTTGATAAAGTATTGGAAATAATAAATTGAAAAGAAGAGTAATATGGTAGATATAAAAAAAAAATTATTTAATTATTTTAAAAGTAATCATACTAAATTGTTGTTATTAAAATTTGATTCATAAAAAGATAAAAATCAAATAAAAAAAAATATAAAAAAAATTTAAAAAAAATTTAAAAAAAACTTAATTAATTTTAAATTCTTTAATATATATAAGTTAATTATTTAACAATTCTTGATTAATTATCTAAATAATGGAACAAATAATAAATCAAAAAAAAGCCCAATTTTCAGACTATAAAGTTCAATATTATAGTTCAATAATCAGATTTCGAACTTTAAATCGAAATCATAATTTTATATTTATCAAAAATAAAAACTCAATATTAGTTTTAGAACCAATAAAATTAGTTCATATATATTCTTTTTATCATAATGAAATAATTATTGATTTTGTAGTTTCACCAAAAAATTCAAATTTAATTTTATGTACACATTCTTGTTTAGAAATTTATAAATTAAATTGTGAAAATGCATCAGATTATGATTTAAAAATAAAATTTGCTTTAAATAAATCAGTTTTAGTTGAAAATATTCAAGAATTATCAGTTTCAAGTATTGGAGACGTAATAGCTACTATAAATAAACATAGAGTAATTAAATTATTTGATATGAATTTAAATTTAATTAAAGCTTTAGATTTAGAATTAAAATTTTATCCAAAAGAATTAGAATTATTCCCTTTACAATTCTTTTTTATAACTTATGATACTAAAAATATTTTAATGTGTAAATATAATAATAATAAATTGTCTTTAATATATAAATGTAGAACTTCTTTTGAAGATAATACTGAATATAAAGAATCAATTATTACTTTAAAAGAGAATATTGTTTTTATGAAAGAATATCAAAAAAGTTTATCTATGTATATTGATTATCAAGATTCTTCTGTTTATTTTGTTCTGACAACAGGATTAAATTTCTTAATTTTGAGAAAAATATTTGAATTAAATTTAGAAAATTATGATTTAGTACCAAATTTAATAGTTTTATTATATATTAATTTATCAGCCCAAACTGAAATATTTGATTTCCCTTATTTAAGTTTTAGTTTAATATATGATAATGAAAATCCAATTTTTAAAATTGAAAATAATGAAAAAATTGAAGGTTTTCAATCTGGTATTGTTTCAATGGATAAATGGAATGAAACAAAAAATAAAAATTCTTTAAGTGATGATGAAATAAATACTTTTTTCAATTATAATGAATTTAATTTAAAAACTGTATCATCAGATTATATTATATTTAATTTTAAAGAAAATGTTATTTTATATCAAATTAATGGATTACAATCTTTACCTTTTAATAATCCTTCATTAGATAAAATTATTAAATTAAAACTTGATGAAAATTATAATTCCTCTTTTACTTTATTAAAAGTGACAAGAACTTTTGATAGAAAATATTCTGCTTTTTTTATTGATAAATATATGAACTTAAGAAAATTTATTATAAAAGGTGAAAAAGGTCAAAATGGATTTTATTATAATGAGCATTTAAATGAAAATTCTATTATTTATTTAAAAGAAAGTAGAAAAGCTTATACATTATATAAAAATATAATTAGTGCAGAATATAATAGTCATAATAGAAAAAGTTTTATTTTACAAATTTTGAACAATGATTCTTTAATAATTATTATTAACTCAAAACTTGAATTTTCAAAAACCATTATATTTAAAAATTGTATTATTAATAATATTCATTGGATAAAAGATTCAGATTTTATATTATTTTCATATCAGATTAAAGGACAACAAATACTCGGAATAATCTATATTTATTCGAATAAATTTAATAAAAAAATGAATTATATTTTGAATTCTAAAACAGAAACAAATTTTATAAAAATTGATTTGAATCAATTATTTAAAGAAAAAATTCCAAAAATAAAAAATATATTTTTAGAATCTCAAATCTATTCTAATGTCATAGTAGATCAAAAATTAAAAATAAAAAGAAATATTGAAACAGGACTATTAATTAAGACAGATTATTCATTAATGGATTGTTCATTAAAAATCATAAATGAAGAAAAAAAAAATATTGAATATACAGGAAAATTCAAATTAAATTGGAAAATTTCAAATGAAAAAATTGAAAGAGATGAAAAAAAATGGAATGAAAAAGAATTTATTTTTTCAGAAGATAAAATTTATTTTTTTACATCAGAAGATGAAACAAATTTAGTAAGTATAAACAGTTTAGATAAAGATGGAGTAATAAAAACAATATTTCAAACTGTTATTTTTCATAAATTACTTTTTGCCAAAATTTACTTTAATAATTACATTATATTTATAACAAGTAATTATATTAATTCTTATGATGTTCTTAATAGAATGTTTTATAGAATTAGAAATGATTATATTAAAGAAGATGAAAATGATAATTTAGAAAAAGATTTAATTATAGATTTAATTCAATGTGGAGTTTATATAATGTTAATTTTAATAACTAAAAAGAATATTAAATTAATTAGAATTCCAAGAAATAAAAACTCAAATGAATCTTTTTCCTTTGAATTTAAATATATTTTTAATATTTCTAATTTATTTTCTAAAGTTAGTTTTGAAAATGATATGATTATTTTTAATGAATCACAAATAGAACATTTATCTTTTGTAAGTGAAATTAAACAAAATTTATTATTTAATTCTACAAAACAAGAATTAATAGTTTTAAATTCTACTTCTCATTCTATTTTTGATAATGAAACATTTTTAGATTATTTTTTAACAGATAATGAAAATATAATTAAAATGATTTTAAATATTTTTTGTAATTTATATAATACATATAAAAACAGTTTTTCAAATGTGTATAAAAATTCAAAATTAATTCCTAATTTTTTTGAAGGGAATTCTTTTGATTATATTAAAAAAATAGTTTTTGAAAATGATTATAATTCTTTAAGTGAGAATCATGATTTAGAAAAATCTAAGAATCCTCTTTTAAATTCTCCATTAACATTTAAATCTGAAGAAGATAATCAAAATAATAATCCAATAAAAATTTGGTGTTCAGAAAGTTCTAATTTATCTCATATGAAATATACTTATGATTTAATTTCAAATGAAACTACAAGAAATATAGATAATTTCACAAAATATTTTATGTTAAAAATTTTAATGAAAAAAAAAGATTTTGAAAAATCTTCTTTTAAATTATCAACAGCTGATTTATGTTGGATATATTTAATAAATAATCAACAAGATATATTAAATTTTATTTGTGGAAATAATATTCATAGTATAAATTGGAAAACAATGACATTATTTAATGTTCCAATGTGGATAAAAAGTGATATTAAATTAAAAGAATTATTAGAAAATGTTGCAAGAAATGAATATAAAAGAGTAGTTAAAGAAGATGCTCAAAAAATTGAGAATAAAACTCAAGAAAAAAATCATACTGAACATATTGCATTATATTTATATTTAGCAGATAAACAAAATTTAATTTTAGATTATTATGATAGAGAACCTCAAAATGAGAAAATAAAAAAATTTGTAATGAGAGATTTTTCAATTAAAAAAAATAGAAAAATAGCAAAAGAAAATGCAGATACTTTAATGAATAAAAAAAAATATATTTATGCTGCTTATTTTTATTTACTTGCTGATGATATTAGATCAGCTTTAGATATGACATTAGAAAAATTAAAAGATATAAATTTAACTATTTGTCTTTTAAGATTAGTTAATTCTAAATATGGAAATGATAATTGGAAAAAATTTTATTCTCTTGATAAAATTTATCAAGATTATTTTATTAATTTTGGAACTATTATAAGAGACCCATATTTAGTTGCTTATGGTTATTTAGGACAAGGAAAAATTGATTGTGCTATGGAATATATATTAAATTATGATAATGAATATTTTTTTGACAATATTAAAGAAGTTTTTGATAATATTGATGATTATAAATCTAATTTAGATATTATTCAAAGCATTTTTGGATTAAATGTTTTTGATTATAAAATATTTTTATTTGCTAAAAGTTTAGAAAAGTTATATTTAATTAAATTTGAAGAATCAAAAAATAAAGTCCAAAATGTAGAAAATACTAATTTTGAAGATATGTGGGATATGGATGATATAAATAATAACGAAGAAGAAGAAGAAGAAAATACAAAATCAAATACAAATAACAATACAACTAGTAATAATGACATTTATCAATTAAAAAAAATAGATATAAATTATAATAATTTAATTGATTTATGTTTAATTAATATATCAAAGAGAGGAGCAATTTTTGCTCCAATATTAGGTTTATATAAACAAAAACATAATAATTCTTATCAAGAATTAAAATTAACTATAAAAGAAATGTTAAAAAGTTTAATTTGTGATAGAGTGGTATTAGATTCATTATATATTCCTGGTAAAAGTGAAACTGAAAAATATTTTGCTAGAATAGATAATTTATTTGGTTATTTAGAAGCAAATGGAATTTTAAACAAAAGTCAATTTTATCAACAAGTTAATTATGAATATATTTTATTAGATGAATATCAAAATGCTCAAATCTCTTGTTCTAGAAGTAATACTATAAGAGAAACTTTAATTAGTTTAACTAATTATACAGAAAGATTAATGAATAAAAATTTATATGTTTTAATTAATTTTAACTTTTTTGAAAATGTTAATTTAGAAAAAATTTCTCAAATTTTAGATAAATCAGTTCAAATTCATTATTTTATTAATCAATTAATAAAAACTTTAATTTCTTTGAAAAAAAATCAAATCGAAAATGTAAAATTTTCAAATATTCAAACAAAAAATTTAGAACAATTAGAAAATGATAATGTAATAAACGCAGAAATGAGATTATATATATTTAGAATAATATTTATGATGTATTTTTATTTATTATTTGTTTCCAAAATAATATTAAAATATTATCAAATTACTGAAATTTATCAAATTCTTCAAGGATTATTTTCTGAATATCAAGATATAAAACAATTAACTTATCAAAAAGCTCTTGATCACTTAGATAATATTAATAGATATATTCTTCAAAATAAAAAAAGAATACTTAAACAAATAAGTGGTGCTAAAAAATTAAAAAGAGATGATGGAATTTCTTTTTATGTTCAATTTTTAAATTTAGCTCTTATTACTCAATTCTATTATTTATTAGAAAAGAATAAAAAAATTTATAAAATTTCTTTATCTGAATTAATTGAAATGCCTGTTAAAAAAAAGGAAGATTTATATTTTCATGAAGAATTTAAATTTGCTCAATATTTATCTTCTTTAATGACAAATTATATTTCAAATTTTGAAACAAATTTAGAAAATTATATTAAAAGATATATGAAATCTAATTTAATATATAAAATACATGATGAATTAAAAACAATATATACTAAAAAAGATTTAAATAATACTTTCGATAAATTTAAAATAATTGATATTCAATTAGTTTTTCAAAATCCAGAAAAATTAGGAATATTTGAACATTTTTTTAATTTAAATGAAATAATAATAAAATATATAAGTTTTCTTTGTAAAAGAATAAAATATGAAAAAAAAAGATTTGATCCTGAAAATAAAGATGATGATATTATAATAAATACTACAGTAGATGAAAATGAAAATTACATTCCAGAAAGTTCATATACAAAAGCAAGTATAAACCTAGTAAATCAAGTTTTTGGAAATGGATTTGAAATTGCAAAATTTAATGAAAATTTCATAGTTCAAGATTTTTGTATAAATAAATGTGATATAAGTAATATTGCAGTGTCAATGGTATCTTCAGGACATAGAAAAATAAATTTATTAAATAGTTTATTAATACGTTCAAGAACTGATAATTTTTATAATTTATCAGAAAATAATCCAGATGATTGGGAAGATGTATATAAAAAAAGTTTTAATCATAATTATTCAAATATTGCAGAAAATTTATTAAAAGATAATTATAATGAAATAATATCAATTATTACTCATGATATAACAGAACCAAGAAAAAAATTAGATCAATTTCCAAAAAATTGTTCTTTACCTCCAGAATTATTTAATGAATTTCAAAGTGAAAAGTTTTTTGAAGATATATCTTTAAATGATTATAATTCATCAAGTTATTGTAAAGTAATAGAAACTCATCCTCAATTACCATTATATTTAACATCAACAGAAAAAGGAGTAATATCTCTTTGGTCTTATGATTCAAATAATAAAAAATCATTAGATGAATTTATAATAGAAAAAAAAGATTCAAAAAATTCTCATAATATATCAAGAATAAAATTTTCACCTTATGGAAATGAATTTATAGCAGTTGATCAAGAAGGAAATATTTATAATTGGGCTTTTGAACATTATAAATGTACAAAATTACCTAAAAATTCTATTTTAAAAAATGATTTTATTAAAACAAAAGATGTTTGTTATTTAAATAATACTGGAATTATTGCAGCAACAACAAATAAAAAAGATCAAAGACATAAAACAATAATATATGACTTTTTAATGCCAGAACAAAAAAATATTATTAATGAAATTTATATTGGAGGTAATATTATTTTACCTATTTCAAGTGATGCTAGTTTTATGGTTGTTAATGATAAACCTGGTTTAATTTCTTTTGTTGATGTTAGAAAAAGAAATGAAATTTTAAAAAATTTTCAAGCTCATGATGAAGAAATTAAATGTATTAAATTAAGTGAAAGAGAAAATTTCTTAGTTACTTTTGGAAAAGATAATTTAGTTAAAATTTGGGATTTATCTAATAAAATTAATCCTTTATTAATTGAAGAAATTCAACCTTTTCAATCTAATAAAAGCGATAGTAAAAGCCATATTAATTTAGAAATTTCAGATGGTTTTTTATTTGCATCTAAAGATAATTGTATAAAATTATTAAGAAATAATATTATTTAAATTACTTATATAAATATTCTAAAAAATATAAAAATTAATTTATTGTTAACATTAATTAAATAAATTAAATTAGATTAAAAAGGAAATTGTGAATATTTTTTCTTATTTTTTTTTCTTAAATATTTATTTTTAATAATTTTTTTTTCTTAAAAATATGTGCTGAATGATTTCAGAATTCTAAATTAAAACATTTTTATACTACTAAGGTTAATTATTCAGTTTAATTAGTTTTTAGTTTAGTTGAATATTATTTCCAGTTATCAGATATTATTAATCTAGAATTAACAATATTAAGATTACTCCAGAGTTATTTTTTATTTTTTTTACTTTATTTTATTGTTTATTAATCATAAAAAAAATTTAAAAATAAACTGCTGTTAGGGAAATTAATATAATAGAAATAATCATGAAATATTCATTAAATTTAATAGTTTAAATAGGTGAATAAATATATCATATTTTATTTTTCAAAAATTGATTTTTTTTTGATGATTAAAAACAAAATTTATAGTAAACCCTATAATACGAATATAAGGCACTTATTATTTAAAAATTTATAAAAAGAACATAGAATTTATAAATATTATTCTTCTTGTTTTTTTATCATTTATATTATTTACATCTTTATTTTTATTATTATTTATAACAATTATTTTTTCTTTTCAAAGTTCGAGATTTATAATTTTTTTCTTTCTAGTTATTTTCTTTTTCATTTTTTTGATTTACATTTTTTTCAGAATGAACTTTAGATAAGTGGCATCTATTACAAATAATTCTAAAAGCAAAATTTAAGTTCTTACAACTAGAACATATCCAATCACCATTTCTTTCAGTAAATGGTTTTCCTTTTTTTGCTTTATAAAAAAAAAGTTTTTTTGTTTTGTTCGAATTATTTAAATTATCATTTTCACTTTGATTAATAATATTTACAGAATTTGTATTAAAAAATAAATTTGCATTCTGAATACCTCTTATAATAAAATTATTATAATCATAATTATAATATAATGGAATATCAAATTTCCCAAGATATTTTTTATATGAAGTATTATTTTTATTATCTTTATTTTTTTCATTATTTAAATTTTCTGAGTATTTATTGGTTATTTCACTTTTTTTATTTTGAATAGAATTTTTATCATTTAAATTTTCTTTTTGTTCATTTGAACAATCAGATTGATAATATACTAAATTAATATCATTTTGATAAATAAAATAAGTTTCTTTTGCAATAAAATTATTAGTTTTACTATAATCAAAATCATTTGAACTTTGTTTAATTAAATATTTATCTGTTCCTTCAAAATAATTTATTATAGGAGATATATTTTTTTTATTATTATCATTTTTACAATTTAAATTTAAAATATAATTATTATATCTTTTTGGAGTGTTATTTTCATTTTGAGATGATGATGAATTTGTTGTTGAATTTTTTTCTATTGAATCATTTCTTTTTTCATTATCTAAGTTATTAAAATTATTATTAATAATATACGATGTTTGATATTTAGAATTTTCTAAATAATCATCATCATTACTCTGAAATCCAATGTTATCAAATTTATTTAATTGTTTTATTTGAAAAGAGATTAAAGTTTTTTTTAAATTATTTTTATAAATTTTATTTTGTTTTTTACTTGAATTCTGAGTTAAATCTTTTGTGAATTGAGGTTTTATTTCAGAAGCATCCATTTAAAAATTATTAATATATTAATTTTTTATCTAAAAGAAAAAGATTAAAGATTTATTATAATAATAATTAATTATTAATTAAAAAATATTATTTATTATATTTTTATATTACCATTAAATTTTCATAATCAAATTTTTTTAAATACAAAATAAAATTATTAATACCTTATTTTTTTACATTTAAGTTATTTTCTTTATTAATCATCTTAGTTACAATTAATTTATTTCTGTTTTTGTTTAAAAAAACACTTAAATTCTGAGTTTTATTATTCATTAAAATTTTTTTTGGAGTTTTATTTTTCCTTTCTTCTTTATTTTCACTTTTATCATCAATTTTCCCTTTCATAATATTTATACAACTTCTGTTTTCTATAACTTTTTCAGATGAATATTCCCTAGATTTATCAATTGATTTTTCTTTATATGATTTATTATAATATTGATTTCTTGTTATATCTGACATTTTTTTACCTCTATTTTTCCTATATTCAATTAATTTTTCTTTCATTTTTATTTTTTCAATTGGAAATATTGTTTTCTTAGTTAAATTTATTTTTTTGAAAGATTTATCTTTCCTGAATCCTGATTGTATATACATTGTTGAATTATTTGAATTACTACTATTTATATTTATTAAATTTGTATTTAAATGACTTGTTAAACTATTATTTGAATTTGTTTTACTTTGCTTCCTTAAAAATTTTGTTTCAAATTGTTTTATTTCTTTATCTTTTTCATTTATTATTAATTTTAATTTCTTTTCATTTTTGATTAAATTATTATTAAATTCTTCCATTTTTTTTATTTTTAATTTTAATTTTTCAACTTTAAAAATATATTTTTTAAGTTTTTCTTCTGTTTTTTCTAAATTTTCCTAATAATATAAAATAATATAAATAAAAAAATTTACCAATTTTTTATTTAAAATTAAATTTTCTTGTTCATATTCATCTACTTTTTCAATTAGGTTTTCCAAATATAATTTTAACTGATGCTGAATTCCTATATGTTCTCTAATATTACTTTCTTCTTTTCTTAATAAAGTTTCATAATCATGAGCATAACATTCATCAGTTTTATACTTTAAATTTTCTTTGAATTCTAAAATTTTTTTATCTACTTCTTTAGTCACTGAAATATCAAAAGATGATTTAATATATTCAATTAATGTTAATAAATTTTGTTTTTCTAAATTTGATTTTTCTGAATTTTTTTCTTTTGAATCCAGAGTTGTTCTTTCCTAAATTATTATGATAATTTTTTACTTCATCATTTTTTGAATTTTTTATTTGTAAATAAAAATCTATTAAAGCACTTTTAACCTTTTTTATATTCTCATTCATATTTAAAAACTTTAAATTAATAATTTTTGTTTCATCAAATCAAAATATTATAAATTGAAAAAATATTTATAATAATTGAATATATGAAAATTATATTAAAAAATAATATTTAAAAGAATAATTTGCCCTTTATTAAAAGAATAATAAAATATTTAACTCTTTTTAAACTTGTTTTATAGAAAAATAATTTTGTAAATTTTGTAATTCTCTATTATAATCAAATAAAGAATTTTTTATAGAATCACTTTTTAATCTAATTAATTCATTAATTAAACAAATTTCATTACAAATATCTTCATTTTTATTTGTCATATATTCATATAATTTTTTTTGAATTGCAAATAATAAATTATTAGTTTCAGATACATTAAATGAAATTTTATTTAACAAAAAATTATAAATATTATTATTATATATATAATTTTTATTATTAAAAATAAAAGAATTATAGAAAAAATTCATATCATTTTCAATTGGGATTGATCTAAGAAAATTATCTCTTAAATCAAAATCCTTTATCAAATTAATATTTACATTTGGAATATTATTAAAATAATCTGCCTTTTTAATTTGTATGAAATTATTATTATTATAAAAATTGTTAGCGTTATTAAAGTAATTTTGTTGAATTTTTACTTCTGATTTTATAGGTTCAAAAGTATTAGAATTATTTAAAATAGAATTGAAAATATTAATTGAATTCATTCCATTAATATTATCTTCTTTAATTAAATTTTTTAAACTATTATTAATTTTCTTTTTATTAGCTTCTTTTAAAATTAAATTATATAATCCATTAATAATTTCTAATTTTTGTTTTATTGTTAATTTTGCTGCTTCATCTTCCTCTTTTAATAAATTAGAGAAGAGGAATAAACCATTTTGTTCAAGAAATAAATTTGATAAACAATTTGAACAAATCCTTTTTGGAACTTTTAATCTTTCTCCATATGGAATTTTTTGTAATATATCTTTAATTTTATCCAAATTTTTTTTTTGTTCTAAAATTATTTTAGTTAATTCTTCATCAAAAGAATTTCTTTTAATATCTTCTTCAAATTCTTTATAAAAAGTTTCTAAAAAAAATTTCACCTCATCTATTGATTTAAATTTCAATACTTCTATATTTTTTGGACATTTAAATTTATTACAAACTAAACAAGGTTTATTTGAGAATTTTTTTATTTTAAAAATTTTGATTAAATGAATAATAATTGCACTTCTGATTATTATTTTATTAAGGGAAAAATTCCTTTCTAAATTTGGAAAATCTATTTCGAAATTTGAAAAACTTTTTTTCTTTAATTTTTCTACCTTATGTAAATTTTTTCTAAATCTATATCTTTTTTTTTCAATAAATTATTTTCTAATTGATTATTTAAATTAATTTCATTTAAACAATCTTTACAATTACAAACTTTTCTACATTTAAAACATTTCCATTTATGATTTGATTGTTCTTTTAAAAATTTTGAATAACAACCAATTCCATATTTTTCTTCAAAGCAAAAAAGACAAAAATATTTTAGACAATCTTTTTTAGAACATATAATTGATAAATTTCTACTTCTCATTAATTTACATTGGTGACATTGGATTTTTCTTGTATCCATATTTTTCAAGAAAAAATCTTATAGAAAATAATATATAAATAAAAATATAATGGAAAAAAAATATTTTTAGTTAAAAAATAAATAATTCTGATGATTTATTTTTTAAATTAAATATCAGAATATTTACTTTTTTTTTAATTAAAAAGAGAATTTTTGATTTTTTCAAATATATTTAATATTGATTTTCAATTTTTTTTTATTTAATATTTTGATTATGTCTAATATCTAATTCATCTCTTAGATAGAATTTTATTATTTTAATTTTTATAAATTTATTAAAAATAAAAAAATATGTTAAATAAAAAAATAAAACTATAAAAACAATATATTCTTTTCTTGTTTTAATATTCTAATTTATTGAATAAAATGATAAAACAATTAGAATCTCCAGTTTTTTTAATTCCAATAATGATTATTATTACTTAATCATATTAAAAAAAATTGAATTCATGAAAACAATATAAAAAATTATACAAGTAATTATATGAAGCATAAAAAAAATAAAAATCAAAACAAATTAAAAAATTACAATATTTAAATCATAATTTTCAAAATATAAAAAACAGAAAAAAAAAAAATCAAAAATAAAATAAAAAATCTAAATAAATAAAAATTAATAAGAAATATTATAAAAAACCACTAAAATAAAAAATGTCATTTGATAAAAAGCAGAGAGAATTAATAAAAGAAAGTTTTACAGTAACAAATTTTAAAGAAATAAACAAAGTAAGTAAATGTACATATGTAAATGATAATAAAGAAACAACAATATTTTATTTATGTCCATGTTCAACAGATTTTTCTCCAATTTGTAAAGCATGTGCAGAAAAATGTCATTCAAAGCATAAACCTTCATTAACAATAACAGGAAATTATGATTGTTCATGTGGTAAATTTAATCATTATGTTACAAGTTATAATTTTGCTAAATTAAAAAGAGAATGTTTTTATTCTAAATTTTTTGAAGTTACTCCAAATAGAGGATTTTATATTAATCCTAATACAAAAAAACAATATTGTTCTGTTTGCTTTGATAATGATAATTGCTTAACTGATGAAATTAAAAATGAATTAGTTTATAAAAATATTAATAATAGTAATACTGTTTTAAATTGCGATTGTGAAAGTCATAATCATGATTTAAATGTTATTTCTTTAAATTTAGAATTATCTAAACATTTAGATTTGCCTTTTTATATGAGGAATTTTAATGTTAATATTCTTTTTAAAATTCAAACTTCTAAAAATTTATATATTGAACAATTAATTAATCAAATTGAACTTTATAATAGAAATAAATCTTCTACTACTAATTATGATATTTTTACTGGATATACTAATAATTCAATTTTTCAATTATTTGCTTTTTTTAATAGAAATTGGAAAAATAAATATGTTTTTTTAAATCCTTTTTTAGAAATGTTTTCAGTAGATGATTTAATTGATTTTATGAAAATTACTCCTGATATTTATTTAACAAATGAGGTTTCTGCAAAATTATATTATAGTGGTAAATTTTATTTTGCTGAAATATTATTTAATTATTTCATTAAAAGTCACATTGCAAAACATAATAATTTATTTAGTTTAAAAACTGTTTTAAATTTAGAAATTGGACATAGACTTCATTTTATGAAAAATGCAAAAGATTTTTTTAAATTTAATTATGATGAAGATTTAAATACTATAAAAGGAGAAGAAATTATAAAAGGTATTGATAAATTAGCAAATGAATTTATGAATTTATTTAATGAATTTCAAACTAAAGCTGAAAAATTTTCTTGGGAAATTTTTCAATCCCCTTTTAATAGTATTACATTAATTTTCAAATATTTTATTAAATATAACTTATTAAATCCATCTTTAAGAGAAAAATATTTTAGTTTAATTGCTGATGTTTTACATTTTTTTTTAAAACAAAAAGAAAAAAGTGGATTAGAAGGTGCTTCTTTACATTTAATTAAATCTATTTTATATACTGCAATTTATCAAAATGATGATATTATGCTAGCAAAAGTAAATGGTATTAAACCAAAAAATAAATTATTTTTTAGGAAAAGTGAATTTAATCAAAAATTAGTTAAAATCTTATTAATTCTTTTACCTCATTTTGATAGAGAAGAAAATTATTCTAAAACAATAATATTTGATTTTTGTATTAAAAAAATATTTGAATTATTATTAGTAAATAAAGATACTTATGCTTATATTTTAGAAAGAAATTCAGAATCTGATAAAGAATTATTAGACTATTATAAAAAATATCCTGTCAATCCTCAAGCAAATATTTTAAATGATGAAATGAAAAATCCAATATTTAAAGAATATTACGATAAAATTTCTGTAACAACAGGAGAATTAGGAAATAATAATAGATTATATTTTGATTATGTTATTTCATTACGAGTTTATTGTAGATTAATTTTTGATATATTTAATAAATTTAAAGAATTTTATTATAATTTAAAAGAAAGAGAAAGAATAGAAATATCAAATGCAATAAATACATATCCAGAAAAAAATTCAGAAGGTTATTTAAATATAGAAGATAAAGAAAAAATAGAAAAACAAATTCATTTAAATTATTCAAATAGTTTAAAAAAAGTAATAAAAATGACAGATTTTTTAGAAAATGTAGAAGAATTTATTCATATTTATGCTAAAGGAATGGAATATACAGAAACAGATTATGATATAGAAAATGAAGAAAGTGATATGAGTCCAATATTAAATTTTATTTTAGATTTATATATTGATTTAATAGATAATGATCCAAATATGCTTGTAATTTTAACAAATACAAAACCAGAAATATTTATTCCTTGTTTTATTCGCAAAAATCCTTTTGAAATTAGTAAAATTGATAGAGAAAATCATATTAATAGAGAAAAAATAGTAATATTATTAAAAAAAATAGCTTATATGGAATGTGGAAATGTTGGAATAACTTATGATTCTTTTAGTTTTTATTTAGGATGTATTAGACAATTAATATTTTTAAAAGGAAATGATAAAAATTTAAATTATTTATCAACTGTATTATATTTATTTGCTATTATTATTAAAAGAGCTTGGAAAAAAGACCTTAAAATTTTATCAGTTTTAGAATTATTAAATGGAGTTTTTGAAAATATAAAAACTCAAGAAGAATATAAGGATGTTATTAATTTCTTTAATAATGAAAAAAGTACTAGAGAAATTGAAAATTTTTATCAAAATTATTTTTTCTTTATGACTCAAATGATTATTAATCATTTAACTTTATTTGATTTTTTATCTACTGAACTAGTACCAATAGAAACTGTTGAAACTTTTATATTAAAAATATTAAATAAAGAAGATTATTATAAAAATTATTTATTAAATTATCATGCTATTCATTATTATCTTCTTAAAAAATTGCATTTCCCAATTCAACAAGGAAAAATAGATGATATACTTGGAAATATAATTAATAGAGAAATAAATCCAAATTATGATATTTCTTTTATAAAATTAACTTCTGAAAAAAATCCAAATGATGATAATGATGAAAATTTTCATGAAAGATATAATGAAATAATTAATGTTTTAAAAATTTTAAGAACTTTAATGAGAGAATATTATTGTGAAGAACATGTATGTGGTTTTAATTTAGATTTTTATGAAAATATTTTATTAAGACCACTTTATAAAATTATTCATTTAATATTATTATTTCATAAAACACATGATTCAGAATCAATTTTAATATTTGAAGAAAGTTTAAAATCTTTTTATAAAATATCTCTTAAATTTTTCTTTTTAGATGAAAATCAAAAAAATGATAAATTTAGAGAACATACTTCAATAGGAGAAATTATATTAAAAAATTCAATAGATAATGAAGAATTAATTCAAAATTTAAATAAATTTATAGAAAATGAAGTTTATGGAACTGATTATAAAACATTATATCATTCCTTTGTTGTAGAATTTTTACCAAATATTGTTCATCCAATAGAAGGAGAAATAGAAAGATTTGAATCTGAAAAAACAATTCCAATATTTGGAATATATGTTTCAAAGAAAAAAAAAATAAAAGATGATGATTTATCTTTAATTGATGGATATAAAATATTATTAAGAGAAACTTCAATTGATTTTAGAGAACATACAATAAAATATTTTATTGAAAAAGTTTTTGATCAATTAAATGAAAATTATATAAAACCCTCATTTATTATTACTTTAAATCCAGATAATAATAATGATGTAAAATTAAATTTAAGTAAAGATAAAATATTTAAAGATGCTGTTTATAATCCTTTTTATGAATTTTATGTTAAACCAGAATCATTAGAAGATTTAAATGCAAAATATGAAAATTCATATTGTTTATTAATATTAAATAAATTATTCTTTAGAGATTCAAGTAATTTTCAACATGTTTTAGATTTACTTTTTGGTGATGAAGAATCAGTAATTAATGAAAAACAAAAAGAAGAAATCAAAATAAAAAAACAAAAATTAAGAGATAAAAGTCATTTTTTGTCATATATAATAAAAAATTTAGTTTTTACTTCTTTATTAATAGAAATAGAAAAATTTTATGATTTGGATAGATTAGATTCTCATGGTCAAAGAGTAAATTTTGAAGATACAATATTAAGTATAGGAAAATTTTCTTTAAAATTTCTTCAAAATTTATGTGAAGGACATAATCAGAAAGAACAAGATTATTTTTTTAATTCATTTTTTTTGGATAAAAATTCACATAAAATAATATCTGATATATATGATAGAGGTTCTTTACCAGAAACTTTAAGAAGTTATTCTAAAAAAAATAGTAGAGAACCAGATTTATTTAGTCCAAAATATAGAAAAAGAAATTCTATTATTCATTCTGTTAATATTGCAGTTAATACACCTAAAGTTTCTAATTTAAATTCTCCTATTTCAAGAAAAAAACATTATGTTTTAGATAATAATTTAATAAAGAATTTAAAAGAATTAGATGATAAAAGAAAACATAATGTTGTTGTTAGATTAACAAAAGAAAAATTGGAAATGCAAAAATATAAAGAATTTGAAAAAATTTTAGAAACTTCATTTTTTAATTTTCTATTTATAAATTTACGTATTATTATGCATAATATATTTCCTTTAAATGAAACTCAAAGAAATTTACTTACATCAAGAGTAAATAAATCAAAAGCAAATTTAAATAAATTATATGAAGGATTTGTAGATTTAATAATAGAAATGATACAAGGATGTGATAAAACAAATTTTAAATTTGTTTATCAATCATTTAATTCATTTCATATGCATGAAATATTTAATTCAATATTATCAACAATAAAAGTAGGAAATATAAAAAAGAAAAATACAGATTCTCGTCAATTATATCAATCAATGGTAAATTCTTATGAAGTTAGTCAATTATTATTTAAAGGTGCTCCAACTTTAGATAATTTATTTAAAGATCCTATGCAAATTAATTTTGAATTAGAAGAAGATATTGATTATATGTTTAATGAAAATTCTTATCAAATGAAAATATCACAATTTAAATTATTAAATAATTTTATTAGACAAGGTGGAATAAGTGAAAACCAAATAAATTTAATTTCCTTTATTTTTGATTATGAAAAATTAACTGAATTAATTACAAAATATACTTTATGTTTATATTTAAAACATATTAAAGGAATAGAAATAGATTCAAATGATAGTCATTTTATGACAGAATTTAAATCAATTCAATTAGATGAAAATTGTAAAGATGAATTAATGGAAAAATTTAAATATGATAATGATTTTGAAGAAGATGAATATTTTCAGTTAATATCAGAAATGTATTTATTTATGTTTATGATGGCTGAAGCTTATAAAGCAAGAGAAGCAAGAAAAATGATTCATGAAGGAAATAAAACTTTACAACTTCAATTAAATTTATCAAGAAGTGCTTCAAGAGTTACAGGAAATCAAGCTAGAAATTTACAATTATTAAGAAATGTTAATAATAGAATTATGACTTGTAAATTTTTTAATGAAATTATTAAAAAAGTAGAATTTAAAATAGATTCTAAAGTTAAAACATTATTTTTTGTTATTGATCCTGGATATTATAAAATTAGTGATAATTCACTTTTTCAATTTTATAATACTGTTGATAGAACAAGTAGTTCAACTAAATTAGGAAATTTAATTGATAATTTAAAAATATTTATGTATGAAGTTGATTACGGAGAAAATTCAGATAATAAAATTTCACAATATATTGATTTTAGAGCTGCAATTTATTATAATTTCTTTGTCTCTTTAGCTATTAATATTATGTTATTATTATTTTTAGTTGGACAAGGACAAATGAATATAATATTATCATTTTTAACTTATACATTATCAGTAGGACAATTAATTGTAAATTCAGGATTATTAATTTTCTTTTTAAAATATAAATATAATTTTTATATTAAAGTAGCAAAAGATAATTACAAACTAAAAGGAGTCGAAGGAATTGAAAAAATATTTAATATGTTACATATATATGTTTTAGATTCCTTTTTATTTAACGAAGAAATATATTTAATAAACTTCCTAATATTACTATCAATATTAGGAATAATAACCCATTATAATTTATTTTATTTTGTTCTTCAATTACTCGTAGTAATAAATTTCGTAGACACAATAAAAGAAATAGTAATAGCATTTCAAATACGTTTTAGTCAATTATTTTGTATGATAGGATTTTTAGCAATATTAATATTCTTTTTTTCAAATATAGGATTTTTTTTTTATATAGATGAATTTGATGCTCAAATAAATGGAAAAACAGAAAATTATTGTCAAACATTAGTAGAATGTGCAATAACATATTTTAATCACGGAGTAAGAGCAGGTGGAGGAATAGGAGATATTTTACCAGAAAAAGATTTTACAGATATGAATAGTTATACTATAAGATGGTCTACAGATTTAATATTTTATATTACAGTTATTCTACTTCTTTTAAATATGATTAATGGTGTTATTGTTTCTACTTTTTCTCAAATTAGAGAAACTTCAAGTCAAAAAGAAGAAGATATTGAAGAAAGATGCTTTATTTGTAATAAAGAAAAAAAAGATTTTGAAAAAAAAAAAATTGATTTTACTCATCATTGTGAAACTGAACATAATTTATATGATTATATTATGTTTTTTGTTATGCTTAAAAGAATTGAAGAAAAAGATTTAGATTCTGATCAAACTTATATTAATGAAAAATTAGATGAAAAAGATATTGTTTTCTTCCCAGTTGGTTATGCTAAAGGTTTTGAAGATGAAGAAGATGATGATAATCACAATGAAAATCAAGGTGTTAATGATAATGATGAATTTTAAATATTATTTTCATTTATTTTGATTTGTTATTTAAATTTGACTTTTATGCTTTTTCTTTTATTTTTAGATTTACTTTAATTCATTAACTTATTTAATTATAAAAATTTTTTTTTATCAAATCAATTTTAAAAATTTATTTTATTATTATTTATAAATTTAAATTTTAATTTAAAAAAATGAACACAATTAAATTTGAAAGTATTGATAAAATAACAGATAATATATTTTTAGGGAATTTAAGTTATGCAAGAAAAAGTGAAATATTACATAATAAAAAAATATCAAGTATTATATCGGTTTGTGGTCAATTATCTCCAAAGTATAAAAATTTATTTAATCAAAAAATAAAGATATAGAAGATTTACAAGATAATTTATATTCATTGTTTATGTGGAATAAGCAGAAGTCCTACTATTGTTATTGCATATTTAATGTGGAAAAAACATTGTTCATTTTATGATACTTATCTTTTTGTGAAAAAATTTAGAATTTTTATAAATCTAAATAAAGGTTTCACTCAACAATTAAAAATTTTTGATAAATTATTAAAAGATAATAAATATGATTTAAGTAAAATTGATTTTTCTAAAATTACTTGAAAACCTGCTAGATTTATAATATAAATTATATTATTAAATTATTTATTTTTAATTTATTTAAAAATATAAATATTAATATAATTTATAAAATCAAAAACAATTTAATTCAAAAAAATATCAATAAAAAATAATTAATAACAAATAAAATGTCTCAATTAAACAATCAATTGATTGTAGGAAATAATATAATAACAACTCCTTATGAAAAAGTATTAGCAATTATAAATGATGCAAAAAAATTTATAAATTTGATGAGTAAAAATCAAACAAAATTAATAAGAGATTTAGAATGGGTAATTAAAGTAATAACAAGTCATTCATTATATACATATGAATTAAAAGATAATGAATTAATTCAAAAATATTCAAATGAAAATCAAGATTTTAAACAATTTGTTGAATTTGTTTCAGAATATAATGAAGAAGTAATTGAAATGAATAAAAAAACTGATTTAATTAATTCAAAAAGTTTAAAAATGAATAATGAATTATTAACAATTCCTTCTGTTAAATTGAAAAGAAAATTTATTCAAAATTATCAAAATACTGGAAATTTAATAAAAAAGAAATTTAGTGGGAATAATTTACCAAGACAAAAATTAAATTTAAATTATAATTCAAATGAAACAAATAAATTATCTGTTAATTCTTTAAAACAAATGATGAAAGGTAATAATTATATTTCAACATCTCCAAATTATTATCCAATGAAAAATTCTCCAAAAAAAAATCATGTAATGAATTCTCAATTTAATAATCTAATTAAATCAACAGAATTAACATTCAAAAGTCAAAATGATAGAATAAATAATTTATTAAAAAGAAAATATAATTCCCCAATAACAAGAAATAATAATTCATTTAATAAACATAGACCTTGTTCATCAGAAAATAAAATTCAAAAAACTTCATTAATATATATAGAGACTTTATTATCAAATGCAAATTTTGATATAAAAAAAGTATTTGAAAAAGAATTTAATATATTTGAATTAGAAAAATTAGTAGGTCATTCAAATGTATTACCAATAATGGGAAAATTAATTTTAGAAGAATTTGGTTTAAACAATGATAAAATAATTCAAACAAATAAATTAGAATCATTTTTAATAAATGTTGCAAATCAATATTATACAACAGTTCAATATCATAATTCAATTCATGGAGCAGATGTAACTCAAACAATATGTTTATTTTTTTTAAATAGTAATATAGAAGAAGTTTGTCAAACAAAAGTATTAGATTTATTAAGTATTTTAATTGCAGCATTAGGACATGATATTGGTCATCCAGGTTTAAATAATAATTTCCAAATAAATGCTTCTTCAGATATGGCAATAACATATAATGATATAAGTTGTTTAGAAAATTATCATAGTGCAAGATTATTTAAAACAATAAAAGTAGATGAAAATAATATTTTTGAAATATTAAATGATACTGATTATAAATTAATAAGAAAAAGAATGATAAGTGAAATTTTAGCAACAGATATGGCAAATCATGGTAAAGTTATGACAGTCATAAAAGCAAGAATTCCAAATGAATTATTTGAAAATAAAGATAATAATATAATAGAAAATAAAAAATTTGAATTATTAAGTAAAAATCCAAAAACACAATTTGAAGAACAACAATCTTTATTAGATTATTTAATTCATGCTGCAGATTTAGCACATAATACAAAATTATTTAAAATATCAATTCATTGGGTTGAATTATTAACAAATGAATTTTGGTTACAAGGAGATAAAGAAAAAAGTATGAATTTACCAGTAAGTTTTTTATGTGATAGAATAGGATATGATATTCCTTCTTCTCAAGTTGGATTTATTAAAGGTTTTATTTTACCTACTTTTGATATTTTAATTACTATGTTTCCTACTTTAAATTATACTATGGAAAATGCTAAAAATAATTTAAATGAATGGCAAAAATTAGTCGAAGAACATAGATTAACTGGTTGGACTCCAAGAAATAAAAAAGATAATGAAAGTGAAAGTGATAATTTAAGTAATAATAATAAAAAAGCTTTTACTGCTAATTGGGGAAAACCTAAATTAATTATTGTTAAAAAACCAAAGTAAATATTTATTTAAGTTTTAAATTATTTTTTTTTCTTTGTTTTTATTTTTAGGTTTATTTAGTTTTAATTTATTTTTATATAAATTATTAAATTAAGTATTTTATTTTTATTATAATATATATTAATATAATTATAAAAAAATTATTAAAATCATATCGTAATATTACTATCTGTTTTTTAAAATTAATATTAAATATAAATACAATTTATGATAAATAAAAATCAAATATATATAAAATTTTTTTATAAAAAATGAGCTAATTTATTCTTAGTTTAATTATTTTTTATAATTAAACTAAATTAACTAAATCGATAACTATATAGATTTACCATAAATTATTAATAAATATCAATAATAAGTCTACATATTAAATTATATTTTAATAACCAAATCATATGAAAAGCTTATATAATAAATATATATATTTTCTAATCATTAGATTAAAAATAATCTTAAGAAAATCTTACCAAACTAAAAACTACATTTTATATTACCATATATTTTTTTTAAAAATTTAATTCCAATTAACAAAAGAGTTTTTCATTTTTCTAATTCTATCAATTTCTTCAGGAGAATAATAAAAATTAGTTTTAGCTTTATTTCCATGATTTTGAATAGCAACAATATCATAAGAACTTGCTGCTTCTTCTTCATTTTTATAATTTCCAATATATCTTTTTTTTTTATTTATCATTATTAAAACTTGCCATTGATTTCCATTTTTTGAAACTCCTCTATATTTACTTCCTCTTTGTCCTCTATTTCTATTATTTTCTTCTTCTCCTTCATTTATTTTTATTATTGAAGGTCTTATTTCATTTAATAAATTTTCAGAATATTGATTTATTGAATTAAAATCACCTTGACAATAAACTATTTTTTTATTTTTTATTGTTCTTATTATTTTTTCTTTTTGATTCATTTTTGAAGAAAAATTATTTCCTTTGTTATTTGGTATTTTTGATTTTGAATTATTATTTGTATTTGAATAATATGAAAATAAATTTGGTTGAGCTGTTCTTCTTTTTTTTCCTAAATAATTTAATCTTAAATTTAAAACGTTTAATTTATCTGAAATATTTGAAAAATATTCTTTTGATTTTAGAATATAATATAAAAAATCAGAATTCATTTTTGTATGTAAATACCTATTTAATAATTGAATTTTTATTTACATCAGTTCTGAAAAACTATTATGCGACATTTATCTTTTTTTATTATTTCCAATAGATAATTATATTATGAATATAATAATATGTAAAAAGAATAATTAATAATGTATGTAAATAATAAAAATTTTTTACAAGATTATCAAAAATAAAATACAAAATTAAAAAATAAAAAGATTAAAATAATAAATAATTAAAAATTAATTAAATAAAAAATTAAAAAATTACTTAAAGAATAAAAATAAAAGTCTTCAAAAAATTTTGAAATAATATTAATGATGAAAATATTAATTTTAAAATAAAGTTTTATCTTAATCCTTCTTTTTTGCATTTATCCACAAATTCTCTAACTTTTTTTAACATATTCCAATCATCTAATAAGTTGTTTAAAGTTTTATCATCACAATTTTCAATTCTTATATTACTTTCTTTAGGATTAAATTCTGAAACTAATTCTTCATAAAATTCATAGAAATTAATTTCAACTTTTTCAACATTAAAATCTTTTCTTAAAATATCAGTTTTAAAAACATTTTTTAATAAATCATTTAAAGGACAATTAATTTTACCTGCAATAATTTCATAATTATATTCTTTTTTAATAAAAGCTTGTTTTAAATAACCAATCATAAAATCTTCTAATTTTTCTATATTACTTATATCATTATTTATAAAATTAAATATTATTTTTCCATATTTATAAACTGTACTTTCTCCTGAACTTCTTATTCTTTCATCAATAAATGTTCCATCTTCTTTATATATAAAATCATGTTTATAAATTTCTTTTTTATTTAATCTTCTTCTTAAAAAAGTTTTAGAAATTTTTTGAACATAATTTGAAGTTGGAAAATTTTTTTGAAGAACTTCTAATAAATCTTTATCTACTTTTTTTCTTCTATTTGCTGAATTATTTTTCTTCTCTTTTGATAAAGATAATCTCTTTTTTATTTTCTTATTTTTATTATTTGCAATACTATTATTGTTTATAGTTTTTTTATTCTTATTATTTTTCATTTTAAAATTTTCTTTTTCCATTTTATCAATATCATCCATATCACTTTTATTGAAAATTTCATCATCATTAATAATTGAATCAAAATCTTTTATTAATGTATTAAATTCACTTGATTTATATAAATTAATGAATAATTTTATTCTTTTTGTAATATCATCATATAATTTTATTAATGTTTCATGTTCAATTGCATTTTTTTGATTTAATTGAATATCAGTAATATTCATTGTATCTGTCTTATCATCTTCACTTATGTTAATTTCTTTAATTGTGTTTTCACTTTTTTCTTTTATTTCTTTATAATTTTGAGAAAATGAATTTAATTTAATTTTCATTTTTTTTTCAATTTTTAAAACAGGAATAATTATTGATTTAGAAGCTTTTTCTATTTCAGATATTAATTCTTGAATTTTTTCTAAGGTTAAATCTGAATTTATTGAAACATTTTTTATTGTTGAGACAATATATGATGGTGAAACTAAATTTGAAACTCTTTCCATCTTTTAAATGAAAATAATTATTATATTGCTTTAAGTATTTATTTATTTCCTTCTTATACTGATTTTTTTATTAATTAATGCATTTTTTTAAAAAAAAATATTAATTTTTTAATTATTTATTTTATATATTTTTAAAAAACATTTTTCTTTTTCTTTTTTTTTAATTTTTGAAAATTATTCATTATTTTATCTTATTAATTATAATAATGAAAAGAAAAAATTTACCTTTTATATTTTCAAATTATGAAATAAAGAAAAAAAAATTTCAGAAAGAAAAAAATGAATTGTTCGAAAAATTTAAATATATTTATACTCCTGATTATTTTTTAGAAGAAAATACAAAAAATAAAAAAAAAAATAATTACATAACAGAGCTTTATCAATTATATAATTTAAAAAACTATAAAAAAATATTTGAACCTAACTCATTTATAATTTTAGATGACAATAAAAGTATATTAAATTCAATGTTTAATCATTTTGGGACAAAAAATTTTGTTAAAGAGAAAAAAAAAAATTATAGTAAAACAATATTTTATGATTTTAATTTACATAAATCAAAAAGTATGGGAAATGTGAATTTTGATAAGCAAGAAATAATTAAAATTCCACAAAAAAAAATCAATTATAATATAAATAATTTAAATCCTAAATTAAGTAGGATTATTAGTTTTATAAATTTACAAAATAAAGAACTTATAAAATTTAAAAATGCAGTTAAAAATAATGTTAAAGAAGAAAATTCAAATAATGAGAATATAGGAAAAAAGATAAATAATTTAAAAAGTAGAACTATATCTTTAAGGAGAACAATTTGGGATGTTAAATGTGAAAAATTAATGAAAAAATATAAAAGAAAGTTTCTTGAGGAAAAAAGTATTTATCAAATATTAAAAGAAAAAGTAAATATTATTGAACAAAAAAAAGAAACAATTTTATAATTTAATTCCGAATTAATTCATATATTTTTTAGATAATATTATACAAATATATTTTTTATAAATTAAGAAAATGAATAATTGTTTTTTAAATTTAATTATTAATAATTATGATTGAAAATGTAAATGAAAATTATTATTTCAATTTTGTAAAAGAATTAAATGATGATTTTAAAAAAATTTCTCAAGTACTTCATAATTCATTTGATAAAATTACTAATAATAAAATTTCTGTTATTGATAATATTTTGACAAATATTAATACTTCACTTTTAAATTTTATAAAAAACCAAATTAATTTTTATGAACCTTTACTTCAAAAAACTGAAATGCAATTAAGAAATCATATTAGAAATGAATATATGCTAAGATTACAAAAAGATGCTTTAGAAAATAAAATGAAAATATTATTAGTAAAAGATGAAGAATATGAAAAATTAAAAAAAATAACTAATGTTATTGTTGAAAATGGTCAATTTATTATAAATGATAGAAAAGAAAATGAAATTATTATTTTAAAAGCTGAAAATTCAAATTTAAAAAAAGCAATAAATAATTTTGAAAAAGAAATTGAAAATAAAAAGAAGGTTATAAAAGAATTAAAAAATGAAATTCAAATAATCATTGAAAAATATGACAATAAAATTAAAGAATTAAAGAAAAATATTACACCAAAAAAAAAACCAAAACATTCAAATTCAAGTACAAATATCAATGACCATAGTTCAAATATAAATAATAATTCATCTCAAAAGAAAAAAAAATTAAATAATTCAAATAGTTTAAATTTATCAAATAATATAAATAATTTAAATAATAGTCCTACAAAAATTGAAAATCTAAAAACACCAATAAAAATTTCTACAACTTCTTATACAAATAGAATTTCAAATAAAAATAAAGATAATTTACTAGAAATTCAAACAAATTTTAAAAATAAACATAGAAGATATAAATCTGAATTTTATATAAATAAAGCCAAAGATTTATATGAAAATAGTTTTAGAAATTTATTATCTCCAATAAAAAAAATAATTGAACCTTCAACAACAACATCTTCAAATAAAGTTTCTAATTTGAAATATTCTACAAATATTAAAAATAGAAATATAACTAAAAAAATTTCAAGTTCAAAATTAAAATCTTTGAAAAATGAAAATAAAATGAAAAATCTTTTTGTAAATACAAAATCAATGATTAATAATTTCAATAGTTATAGAAATTCAAATATTAATAATTCAAGTCTAAGTGGCTCTAAATTTTTGAGTTATAAATCAAATTATTAAAAAAATATGAAAAGTTTTTCTAAATAGAAATTAATAATATTTCATATTTAAATTTCCATTTTAAATTAAATAAATTTTAATTTTTATGAAATAAATAAATTATATCAATTAATTTAATTAATGAATAATTAAATTTTAAAATGGGAAACACAAATTTAAAAGAAATTTCGATAAGAAGTTTCGACCCAAATATATCGAATATGTCTTTCAATTTAAATGATGATTCAATTTTAATTCCTTTTTTTTCAAATACAATAAATAGAATATTTACAGATAGTATAAATAAATCAACAAATTTAAATTTCTTTTATCCAAATTCCATTTTAAATAATAGTAATAATAATGCACATTTAAATCAAGAAATAAAATTCAGTCAAATGATAGGAGATTTATTAGATAAAAATATTAAATCAAATATGGAAAATAAATATACAGACCAAGAATATGCTATATATAATGATATAATTAATCTAAATAAAGAAAAAAATGATATTTCAAAAATTTATAAAAAAAAAATAAATACAAAAAATAAAAAAATAGGAAAAAATGATTTGTCATTTAATATATCAATAGATAATAATTCTAATATAATTAATAATGAGAAAAATTCTAGTCAATTAGTTATATCTCAAAAAAGTCCAAAAATAAATAATTCTAATAATAAACATTTAAAAATTGTAAAAATAGGAAAAAAAGAAGATTTTCAAATTTCTTCTCCAAAGGAAAAAAATAATAAAATTTATAGTCGACCTGAGTCACAGAATAGTTCTTCAAATAATAAATCTATAAATATATCTATTCAAGAAAATAAAAATAAAAAAATTAATAAGGTCCCAATAAAGGCTTCTAAAAAATCAATTTCACCAAAAGAGAAAAATATTATAAATAAAATACCAATTAAAATCCAAGATAGAAAAGTTAGTTCAAATGATAAAAATAACTCTCCAAATAATGTTATAAACAATCATTTTAATATGAATAAACATATTTTTAATAACAATCCTCCATTGAAAAATGTAGCTTATTCTCCTATAAAAAACCCTTCATCTGACATAATAAAATATTTTAATTTACATAAAAATTTACAATCACCACAATCAGATTCAACAAATTATTCAAATAATCAAAGTATTGTAAAACAAAATAAGAATTATAATGTTATAATTAATAATGATAATGGTAATAATAATTTAAATTCTTATGTTCAAATAATGAAAAACAAAAAAGATAATAAAGGGAAAAGAGCAAATAATTTAACAACTGATAATTTAAATAATATTGAAATTATAAATGAAAATAAAAATAAAGATAACAAATCAATTAATAAAAATAGGGATTTTTCACTAGATAAAAAAAAAAAAAAAGTAGTAAAAAAGAAAATATCTCTTGTAAATCAACATAGTGTTTCTCCTTTAAATAATAAATTTTTAAATACATATGATAAATTAAACTTATCTCAACAAAATATACCCAAAATTGATAAGTTCAATGAAAATAGTAGAAAAGAAGAATATAAAAAGATTAATATAAAATCAAAATTAAATTCAAGGTCAAAATCAAATATAAATAAAAAAAATAAAAAAGTCTTTAAATTAGATATTTCAAATGACAATATATTTACAAATGATATTAAAGATACAAAGAATTCAAATTCAAATAAGAAAAATAAAAATAATTCTCCAAAAATATATAATGAAAAAAAAGAATTAAATAAGAGTGAAATTAAAGATAATAATATTGATATAAATAATAGTACAGACTTTAATAGAAATAATCACTTAGTAAATGAAAGTTTTAACATTAATGAAGTAGATAATGAAGAAGAAAGAAGTAAAAAATTCTTTCCTTCAAATTTTATATTAAATTCAAATTTAAGTGAAAAATCAAATTTTACTTCAAAATTTAATTCAAATCCTCAACAAAATCAAATATCATATACAATGAAAAATTGTACAAGTTTTGCTAATTATAATATAAATACATATAATAGTGAAAACACTCTAAATTCAAATAATCAAAATTTAAATAATAATAATGAAATTTATAAAAATTCTTTAAAAATCAAAAAGTTACAAAATTTTCAAAATAAACAAGAAATATCAAATAGAGAAAGTAAAGAAAATTCCAATGAGCAAGAAAAAGTTTCTTTAAATGATTTTGGTCAGAATAATAAATTTCAATCAAATACTTTAAGAGAATTATATGCAAATTATCCAGGAATAGGTGAAAGTATTAAAAATGATAATTTAGGTATAATTAAAGAAGAAAATCCTTTTGAAAAAACTAATTCTGTTGATAATGAACATTTTTCTTTTCATAATAAAACTTTAAATAATAATAATAATAATATTATGACTGTTACTCATTATAAAATTGAAGATGGTAATAATACTTCTAATCAAAATAATAATAATAATAATAATTATGAATTTCAAATTACTTCAAAAATTAGAGATAGTGAATTTAAAGATATAGACTTTTAAAAAGGGTAAAAATAAATATAAATATATTATTAATTAATAATATAAAATTCTAAAACATCATTTTTTTCAAGAAAATTGAATAACATTAATTTAATTAATCTCAAAAAATTATACATTATATATAAAAAAAAAGTAAAATAGATAAATATATAAATAATTTATCCAACTCTTTCATTAACTTCATCATACTGTCCAATTTTAAAATGTTCTGAATCTTTACATTCAAATATAATACAAGCACTAAAAATGTAATTATAATCTCCTCTTTCTAATAAAGTTCTTCTTTCCGTTTGAAAACTATGAGTTAAAGTAATACTTTTAGATTGTCCTTTATAATATACTTTAACTTCTTTAGTCATTTCAACCATTCTATTATTAACTAAAATTCTTAAATATTTAACAGGAGAATCAATATAAATAGAATTATTTTTAGTATCTAATCTAACAATAATTTCTAAACTTCCAATTTCAGAAATATCAATAGTTCCAATTTCTAACCAATAAAAATATTGATTATATTTCATTTTAATTTTTTTTCTCATATCTTGATTAGCAGTTAAAGTCATATATTGAAAAAAACCATCTTTAGTTCCAGTTCCATTTTTAGTATTATTTCCTTCTTTACTAAAAGCACCTTTTCCCATATCATTTAAAGAACTTTTTATACCTTTTCCTTCAGGAATTTTTAAAGACATACTTAAATCCCAAAATAAATTTTTTGGAAAAGGATTTCTTGTATGTTTATTTAAAAATGATATACTATTTACATTTTGTTCTGTTGTTGAATTTGTTCCTGTTTGAGTTAACCAACTTATTGGATTTTCTATTATTGATATTTCTCTAAAATTTTTATCATAATCTATTAAATTATTTGCTTTTCCTATATGAATATAACATTCTACATTTCTTTCATCTTCTTTTATTTCTGTATTATTTGCCACGAAATTTAAATTATTTTCTTGAACATCTTTTTTCTCATTTAATGAAAACATTCTTTGATTAAAATTATCATAAAAATCTTTTATTCTTTTATAAGTAAAAACTGCATCTTTATTTCTATCATATAAAAAATCTTTTTCTCCAACTTGAATAAGAATAGGAACGTTAATTAAATTTTTTAAATTTTTTTTATAAGAATGACCAGAAACAACAACAGCTGCAGCAAATTTTGAAGGTAATAAATTTACTATTTGATAAACTGCATCTCCTCCCATTCCTATTCCTATTAAATATACTTTATTTGGATTTACTTGATGAAAAGAAATAAAATTTTTTATAATTCTATCTAATAATATTATACTTTCATTTGTATAATGCATATTTGATAAATCATTTATTCCTTTTATTCCTAATAAAACACCAAATTTTACTGATGAAACATATCTAAATTTTGCTTTTAAATATTCTCCATTATTAAAACCACTTTGACCTATTCCTCCATTATGTAATATAATATATAATGGGAAACCTGGTTCAATATAATTTCCTCTTATTATATAATCAAATGTTGTTGATTTACCATTATATTCTAATATTTTTGTATTCATTTCTATTACTAATTCACCATCTTTTTGACAATCACTTACATATTCTGCCCATATATATGCTATGTTTTGAGGAAGATATGAATATTCTGATTTTTTTGATATTGTTTTTATTCCTGAATTTGAACATCCCATTTTTGTTTTTTTTAATTTTTTTTTAAACCAATTTTTTTGGAAATAAAATCTTATAAATGTCTTATAATTTAATTTTTTTTTATAAAAATTTGAAAAAAGGTTTTATTTATTTATAAAATTTTAAAACTGATTATATATATATACTCTTACAGTTTGTTTATAAGAATATATTAAAAAAGTGAACATAATGGATTTTTACATGGACATGATCTATTAGTTTGATTTATATCAGGTACACTTTCATATTCATTATAAGTCATTTTTAAATTAAAATCTTTATAAGATTCAATATTGACAATAGAAATAAAAGGATTATCTAAAGTTACTTTTTTAATTTTTTTTGATTTAAGATTTTTACTTAATGTTGTTTTACTAATTCTTCTTTTTTTGGGTTGATCTAATATTTGAAATTTAACTTCATATTGTTTATCATTTGAAGAAATGTCTTCTAATTGTTCTTTTTTTTCATTAACTGAATTATATTTTAATAAAACTTTTAAATTATTATTATAGTTTTGTTGCTCTAAAACCTTTAAATTACTATTATTTCCATCATCAATTGATATATCATTCATTAATATTATTCCAATTATTTCATTAATTTTTTTTAATTAGAAAAAATATGAAATGATGGTTATTAACCATTAGAAATAATAAATTATAAATAAAACCAAATATAAATATAAAAAATTAAAAAATAAAAAGGTTCTAAATATAAAAAATATTTTCGATAAATATAAAAATAAAAAATTAACTAAGATAAAAATTAATAATGAAAAACGAAAATGTAGAAAAGAAAAATTTATCTAAAAAAGAAGAAGTAAAAATAACAATAAATAACTCAGCAGATTTATTTAAAATTCCAATAAGTATTTTAAAAAATACAAAAGTATATAATTTCCAAGGAAAATATTATGAAAAAATATATAAAGAAGCTTTAGACATAGAAAATAAGATTAAAGATAAAAAACCACCAATAGTAAGAAATACTCCAATATATACTTATACTCCTCCAACTTACGAACAACCAAAATCTACAACTCATAATATTAATCAACCAATTTATAATAATCAAAAAAATAATAACTTTAATTTTATTATTCCTCAAAATTTTAACTTTGTTGGATTTAATAATTTTAATCCAAATCAAATTATTCATAATGATTATATGATTAAAAATATTATTTTTGAAATTCAATATAATACTTCAATAGGAAGAGAAATTGGAATAATTGGTTCTTTAAATGAATTAGGTAAATGGAATCAAGAAAAAATATTAAGATTAAATTGGAAAGAAAATAGTTATTGGAATAGGGAAATTCCTTATATAAACGGAACTGATTTTGAATTTAAATTTATTATAATTTTTAATGGTAAAATTATTAAATGGGAAGATGGAAAAAATAGAATGTTTAAATTTGATAATATTATATTAAATTTAAGAAATGGAAATAAAGTAAATGGTATAATAACTATTTGGAATTTAAATCATATGACTTTAGAATATGATATCATAACAAATAATTTAAAAATTATTTGTGATTGGAATAAAAAATGAAAAATTAGTTTAAAGAAAAAGAGGACTTATTTATTTTAAAGATATATAATTTTTAAAAGTTGGTTATATAATAAATATAATTATGAGTTAATATATGTTAAATAAAAATAATTTAAAAATTAATGAATGAAGAAAAAGGAATGAATAATGTTAAAGGAAATTATATGGCAAAATTAACTCCAAATTTAATTCAAATTTCAAAAAATGAATGTAAAGAAATAGATGAAAATGGAAAAAAATTAACTTTTGCCAATTTTCCACATACTAATAAAAAAACTTCAAATGGTAATATAAGTATTAATTCTCAAAAAAATTTACAAAAAAGTCCAGAAAATCATTTATTAAGTTTAAACTTATTAAAAGTTGAAAATAAAAAAAACATAAATGGAAGTCTTCATATAAGTGAAATAGATAGTAAAGAACAAATGGAAAATATGTGTAATTTAAAAAGTATAATTGATATGTCTAGTAATCCAAAAGAAAATACTCCAAAAAATATTAATGTAAATAATACTAAAAAAAATGAAAATATACCTGTAAATAATAGTATTCATAATAATAATAAAGTAAATATAAGTAATATTAATTCATGTTTTGAAAAGGAATTATCAAATGGAAAAAATACGAATATAAAATTCCAGGAATTTTTTATAAATAATAATATAAAAAACAAAGAATTAAATCATAAAAATAATGAAATAAATACAACAAAATATAATATTTTAACATTTTTACCAAAAAGTTTGTTGATTCAATTTGCGAGATTACCAAATATATATTTTTTAGCAACGGCAATAATCCAATCAATACCAATAATAAGTCCATTATCTTCAGTAACAGCAATTTTTCCTTTAATAGTAGTTTTAAGTGTAAGTATGATAAGAGATTTAATAGAAGATTTATCAAGATTAAAATATGATAATTTAAATAATAATGAAGAAGTTATTGTTTTTAGAGATGGAAAATTTACTAAAGCAAGAAGTTCTTCTCTTCAACTTGGAGAATTAATTATTATTTTAGAAAATAAACAAATTCCAGCTGATATGATTTTAATTGATAGTAATTTAAATGATGGAATGGCTTTTGTAGAAACTTCTTCTTTAGATGGAGAAAAGAATTTAAAACCAAAAATATCAAATAATAATATTTGTGGTATATTTAATAATTTATTAACTTCAGTTGAAGAAAAACCTTTTAATTGTAATATATTTTATGGAATGGAAATTGATGGATTTTGTCAATGTGATCCTCCAAATTCAGATTTACATAAATTAGATGGGAAAATATCAGTTAAATATAATATTAAAAATGATTATGCTTATAGAAGTACTTTTCCTATTACAGAAAGACAAATGTTATTAAAAGGAAGTATATTAAAAAATACAAATTGGATTGCAGGTTTTGTTATTTATACTGGAATGAATAATAAAATTATATTAAATTCTAAAAGACCTAGAACTAAAATTTCTCTTATTGAAAATAAAATGAATCATTATCTAATTGGAATTTTTATTTTATTAATTATATTATGTATTATTTGTTCTATTTTACATGCACAGAAATATAATGAAAATAAAGTATATTATGAGAAATTTATATTATTGGGACGTTCACATCAATTAGAAAGTTTTATAACATTTTTTACTTATTTTCTTTTATTAAATACATTAATTCCAATAAGTTTAATAATAACAATAGAAATAGTAAAAATAATTCAAGGGTTTTTTATATCTTGGGATGCAGAAATGTATTCTACTATAAGGAATAAATTTGCAAAAGCAAAAACAGTTTCAATAAATGAAGAATTAGGAAATGTAAATTATATTTTTAGTGATAAAACAGGAACATTAACCTCAAATAAAATGATATTTAAATATTGTGTAATTCAAGGAAAATGTTATGAATATGATAGAAATTCTCATAAAAATCCTTTTGATATATTAAAAGAAAGTTACAAAAAATCATTTAATAACGAAACATTAAAATCAAAGAAAAAGAAATTTCCTATAATAAAATTTCCAAGAAATTATTTTAGTGAAATATTAAAGAAAGAGAATAATAATAATTTATCAAATGGAACAAGTAAAACAGAATATATAAAAAAAAAGAATGAAAATTCAGAAATAAATACTATAAAAGAATTTTGGACAGCAATATCAATTGCTCATGAATGTGTAAGTTCAAAAATAGGAGAATATTCTGGAGTTTCTCCTGATGATGTTGAATTAGTTAAAACAGCTCATGAACAAGGATATACTTTTATGCAAAGTTCTAATAAATTTAGAGAAATTAGAATTGGAGATTTAATTCAAACTTTTGATGTTTTAAATATATTAAATTTTTCATCTGAAAGAAAAAGAATGAGTATTATTATTAAAGATAAAAATGGTATTATTAAATTATATTGTAAAGGTGCTGATAGTGAAATTATGAAAAGAATGAGTAAAAGTTCTAAAGAAAATATTTATTCTAAATTTACTTTTAAATGTGTTGATAAATTATCTTGTAAAGGATATCGTTCTTTATTAATTTCATATAAAATAATAAATGAAGAAGATTATATAAAATGGAATAATGAATTAAAATATAGTGAAATGAATTTAGCTAAAAAAGATAAATTAGTTGATATATGTTATGATAAGATAGAACAAGAATTAGAATTAATTGGAGCTACTATGGTTGAAGATAAATTACAAGATTTAGTTCCTGAAACTATAAAAGATTTAAGAATGGCTGGAATTAAAATTTGGGTTTTAACTGGGGATAAAGTTGATACTGCTGAAAATATTGCTTTAAGTTGTAATTTAATTAGTAAAAATCAACAAATTTTTAGAATTTTTGTAAATGAAAATGAAAAAAATAATAATAATAATATACAATCAGAAATTGAAAGTTTTTTTCAAAAATATTATTCTTTTAAGAAAAAAATTAAAATTACAAATTCAATATATAAAAATAAAAAAAGCTCAAATTCATTAAATAATAAAAACCTAAATAATAACAATAACAACAATATAAATAAAGATAATAGTAGTATACATTTATTAAATCAGGAAATAAAAAATATAAACCAAAATTTATCTTTAAACAAAATAAAAAATAACAACATAAGTGAAAATTTAAGTAGTAGTAAAATTAGTAATTACCCAATAAGTAATATATTAAACAACAGTATATCTCATAGTATAGAACAATTATTTCCAAAAATAAAAGAAGAGCCAAAATTAATATTACCTTCAACACCAAAAATAGAAGAACCTCAATTTAGTATAATAATAGAATCTCCAATATTATCTTTAATATTTTCATCAAATAAATATACAAAATCATTTTTAAAAATAGCATTAAAAGCAAGTACAGTAATATGTTGTAGAGTATCACCTCTTCAAAAAAGTTTAGTTATTCAAAAAGTAAAATTATATGATAAAAACTGTATTACATTAGCAATTGGAGATGGAGGAAATGATGTATCAATGATAATGGAAGCTCATTTAGGAATTGGAATTTATGGAGAAGAAGGAATGAGAGCTGTTCAAGCAAGTGATTTTGCAATAGGAGAATTTAAATTTTTAAGAAGATTATTATTTTTTCATGGAAGAACTAATAATAAACGAATTAGTAAAATGATTATATATTTTTTCTATAAAAATTTTGTTTTTTCTATTGTACAATTTGTTTATGCTTTTTTTTGTATTGGAAGTGGACAAACTCTTATTGATGATTGGTTTATTACTTGTTATAATCTTATTTTTACTGCTTTACCTTTAGGTGTTCAAGCTGTTACTGATTTTGATATTTTAGAATCTGATAATAATATTGTTATTAAATTTATGCCACTTTTATATAAAGAAAATAGAGATATTTATCCTATTTTTTCTTTATTTAAATTTATTTTTAGCCTTTCTAAAGGATTTATTTCTTCTTTTCTTATTTTTTATATTGTTTGCTTTTGTGATGTTGGAAGTGAAATTAATTTAAGAGGTGATTATGGAACTTTATGGTATATGTCACTTAAAACTTATACTAGTATTATTATTTCTGTTAATATTACTTTGTTTTTAAGTTTAAGATATATTACTTTTTTATTTCCTCTTACTATGGGAATCACTTCTTTTCTTTTATACATTATTTTCATTCATATAGTTCAATATATTACTATGTTTAATTCTTGTGCTTCTATTTTTCATTCTTTAAGTACTCCGAAATTTTATATTTGTGTTTTTTTAGTTTGTAGTATGAGCTTTTTAACTGATTATATGATAGAATCTGTTAATATTAATTTTGGTAATCAAATTTCAACTAATTTATTAAAATATGTTTTAAATGTTGATTCTAATAATATTTATATGGAGGATATTGTTAAAACTAGAAAAAAATATTCTGAAAATTTTCAATTAAATTCTTTGGAAAAAAAAGCTATGAGTAAATTAAGTGTTTTTTCTAATAGTAAAAATGATAATATTATTGATTTAGATAATTCAAATGAAGATACTTTTAAAAAAGCTAAAAGTACTCAATTTCATTATAAATTTTATAAAGAAAAAATTATAGATTTTAATAAAAATTTTTGTGAAACAATGTATGAAGGAAAAGGAAAAAATAATAATAGTTCATTTTTAGAAGATGATAAAAATGATTGCTTATTTAACCCTAATGAAAAATGGATTAATTCATCTAAAATAAAGTTGGATTCTGAGAAAAAAAAAATTGAAATTCCTCATTTTCAATTAAAGACACATAATTAAATAATATTTTTGTAAATTTTTGATAATAATAAAAAATAAATCATTTAAAAATTTAATTTATTTATAATATTGTATTAAAAATCTAAATTATTAATCAATTTCAAATAAACTAATTCTATTTTTAAAATATTAAAAATATTAATTCATATTTTAATAATTTATAACTCATAAATCATAATAAATATGAATAAAAAATTAAAATTCCCCTTTTAATCATATTCAAGCAACAAATAAAAATATATACATAAATACTTAAAAGAATTAAATTACCTAATCTCAATTATTAATAAAAATAATGGAAATAATTTTTTAAAATATATTACACACACTACATTGACAATTTTCTTCATTTTTTAAATTTTCATCTTCATTATCAACAGGATATTTACTATTAATAAAAACAATTTCAGCAATTGTTTCTCTTGAAATTTGATCAACAAAAGTGACTTTATGTTTTTTTGAACCTTTACAAATTTTATTTCCATATACATCAATTCTTATGTTTTCTTTTCCAATAGAATTTTTTTTTAATGGTCTTGAAATATAATATGGTGATTTTGCATTGATGAAATCAAAAGAATTTCTTATATTTGTTGATTCTGATTTATATAAATTTTCATTTAAACTTGATTTTCTTGAATGTGATGGAATTTCATTTTCATTATTGTCTATTAATCTTAAATTTTTTGAAGAAGACATTTTAGATTTATTAATTTATTATTTTACTAATAGAATTTAATTTAATATAATTATTTTAAATTGAAAAATAAATTAAAGAAAAAGATGCATGAATATAAAGGAATATATTATGGTGAATCTAAAGAACAACATTTTTTTGAAGGAGGAGCTCATTTTAAATATATTGAATTATATAGAAGATTAGAAATATTATATAAACAACAGAATACAAATAATTATACTATACAAGTAAATTTAAAATTTTAACAATTTTAGGAAAATAAAATAAGAAATAATTTATTACTTGAAAAAAGTAAAAGTGGAAATAGTTCAATATTTAATAATTCTAATAATAAAGAAAATAGTAATCAATTGCCCCTTAGTAAATTTATTCTGAATAAATATTTACAAATGAATTTAACAACAAATAAAAATAATAAAGTTAATAGTTTAATTTCTCATTTTTCGGATTCAGAAAAAAGAGGAAAATCAAATGATAACAATTCTCAAGATAATAATTCAATTCAAATAAAAAGAACATCTTCAGTTTCAAGAGATAATAAGCATAATAAATTTAATAGAAATATTAATAATACTAATTATTATAATTCAATATATAAAATGAATAAAGCAAATACAATAATACAATATAATATAAATTATAATAAAAGAAGAAAAAATGTTTCTTTAAATTCAGAGCATTCAAATAAAACAATAAATCACAATAAAAATCATCTTCAAAAGCATAGAATAATAAATGATTTATCTGATAGAGATTATTCTACAATGAGTATTCCAAATAATGAAAATTATAATAATAATAAAAAAGATTGGATAGCATATATTCAAAGTAAAACTCAAAGAGCAAGAGATTATAGTATTATTGTTAAAAAAAATAATATGAATAGTTGTAGTATGAATCATAATAGTGATAGAAGACTTTCAAGTGCTTCAAAATCTAAAAGTAGAAATAAAAATAAAATTAAAGGAAGAGCATATTCTAATGCTTTAGTAGGAAAATCAAGTATAATTGATGATATTTCTTTTTGGATTAATAAAATAAATGTTAAAAATGGGAAAAAACTTTTAAAAGAAATTAAAAAAGTTAATATTAATAATATTTTTAGTAAAGAAAAAAAAAATAATAAAAATAAAGTTAAAAAAAGTAGAAATTTAAAACATGAAAATATGACTTTTAAAAGTAGTTCAATTGATAATGAAAAAAAAAATATTTTATCTTCATCTTTAGCTATGAATGTTAAAACAATTTATAACCCAAGAAGTGGAAATAATAAGCCTAATAAAAATCATAAATCAAATCAAAAAGAATATTATAAAAGTAATAATTTTATTAATAAATTTAATGAAACTATTAATTCAAATTATGCTCAAATATATATTAAAAAAAATAATATAAAAAGTTCTTTTGAAAATGGAAATGTTACAATTAAAAATCATACTATTCAACAAAAACCATTAATTTCATCAAGAATAAAAAAGAAAAAAATATATTCATTCAAAATATGACTTTTATTGTTCCATTATCTTTGTAATATTTAATTGATTTATAAATTAAAATTTTATTTTTTTTCTTTAATTCAATATAAAATTTAATAATATTTATTAATAATCTATATCTAAATTAGATTCTCTAATTAAACACCATCCAAAATTAAAATTATTAGTCCATTCACTATTTGAATTATAATTTTCAGAATATTTTAAATCAATTTTAAAAGAATGTATTATACAATTTTCACAAGGAGATTCAATTTTTTGTTCAGTTAAACTTTCTAATCCAGTTTTATCATTTTTTTTCCATCCAGTGGCATAAAAATTATCATTTAAACATTCAACATTCTCAACAGGATAACAATTAAATCTAAATCTAACTTTATCTTTATTATCAAATTTATTAAATTCCATTGAAAATCCTCTAATAATATCATTATCATTACATTTAATATTATGATTATTTAAAAAATTCATATTTATATCTACATCAGTCCATTGAGTAAATGAAACATATTCTTCTTTATAAAATATTGTTGAAGATGAATAACAATTATACCCAAATTTTACTTTTGATTCATCATTTGGATCATATATTAATTTAAATTTTTTTATACCACTTTCAGGAGGACATAATATTGGAAGTTCTGTTAATGCTAAATAACTTCTTGTTATTGATATTGAATCTGTATAATACTCAAAGTCTTCTTTTAATGAAATAATTGATTTAAACAAAAAAAATAATAAGACATTAATTATCATTTTTTTTTGATTTAATAATTATTATTTTTTAATTGTATTATTTGGAATTTTTTTTGGGAATTTTTATAAAATTCTTTTTTGTTAAATTAGGAAAAATTTTTTTCAATTAATTTTTAAATTATATTGACTTATTGATTGTTTTTTTAAAAATTAAATAAAAAATATAATTTAATTATATCAAATTAAATTTTAACCGGAGTATAATCATAAATTTCATCTATTTCGTTAGAACGAATTTTTCTCCTATTTTTACTTTTAAAAATATTATAATATATAAAGATTAAAATACATATAATTATTGATAAAATAAATATTATTATAACAATAATTTTATTTGAAATATTAGAATTTTCTTCTATTTGAGTATAAAATCCAATAATTTTCTTATCAATATTAAAAATCATTTGATATTGTTTAAAAAAAGGAATACCTAAAGTCCATCTATAAGGTTGCTTTTTATCAAAAAAAATCATAAAATAATATTTTCCATTAATTTCCTCATAATAATTTTTCATATCTAATTCAAAAGTGAAATTCATAGTTTTAGAATATAATTTGATTGTTTTTAATTTATTAATATCAACATTTTTTTCACAAATATAATGCATATATCTATTATTTTCTTCATAAACCGAACAAATATTTTTAAATACATATTCATTAAAAAATTCTTGATCAATTGTTGAAAATAAAGATTGAATTGCAATAATTCCATTTAATCTAATATCAAAATCAACATCTAAATTATATTGGTCTAATATACAATTATTTCCATAATAAAATTTTGCCATATTTAATTTCCAATTTGTTTCATAATCAGTTATTTCAACATTTGAATATTCAAAATATTTTTCTTTATATTTTTTATCATATTCTGAAGGATATCCTCCAATAATTATTTCTCCTTTATTTTTATCTTTTTTATCAAATTTTAATGTGAAAATTGTTGAATTTAAAAGTTTAGTTTTTTTAAATGAATTAAATATATTACTATTATCACTTACTAATTCTGGAGATAAACCAAAACAATTTTCAATTGTATTTTTATTAGGAATTTTAACTAAAAGAAAAGGAAAATTATTTATTTTAATTTCTTTATTTTTTTCATTTTTAAAAATAAAACTTTCTTGAACTGAAGAAACTTTTTCTCCAATATGCTTTTTAGAAACTTCTGATAATTCTTGAAATGTATTTGATTTTTCTTTGTTAAGTGATGATTTTAAAATATAAAAATTTGCTTCTTCAAAAACTAATAAAGGTTTTATTATTTGAATTGGATTTCCTATTTTTATTTCAGTATTTACTTTTCTAGAGAAAAAATAATTTGTAAAATTAAAATTTTTTTCATCCAAAGGCTCAACAATAAAGGGAAGATTTATAAATGATTGTATAAATGAAAATTCCAAAAGAATATTTATAAAATATAAAGTAAAATGACATTTCATATCGTTTTATTAAAGATATAATATTTGAAAAAATAATAAATTAGATAAAAAATTTTAATAATAATAATTTTAATTAATTATTTAATCATTAAATTTTTTAAAATTATAATAAATTTTTTTATGATAAAATATAAAAGAGATGATAATAAAACTCTATATTTAATGAGAAGAGAAAAAGAATTAGAATATAATTTAGAATTATTTGTTAAATTAGATTCATTAGTAATTAAAGTTGATTCAGATGAAACATTTCCATTTGAACATTATGAAGGAGACTTTCCTTTAAAAGATCTTCAAAATATTAGTTTTTTTAAATCTTTAACTATTGAAGAAATAATAAATAAATTATCTGAATTAATTGATGAAAAAGAATTAAAAATTTTAAGATATGATTCTTATATTAAATTATGTTATAAAGATGTTTTTTCTCTTCAAGTTGATGAAATAAGGAAAAATTTAACTGAAAAAATAAATGAAATGTTTAAATATATGAAGATCATAGCTGAAAAAGTTAGTAATTTAGAAGATGAAAATAATATTTTAAAAAAAGAAATTATTCATTTAAAGAAAAGAATAACTGAAAATGAATCAAGACATTCAATAAAAATAATAAATAGAAACACTAATTATAATAAAAAAATAGAGCAAAAATTTAAATCAGAAATCTCTAATTTAAATGATAGATTATTTAATATTCATATAAAAAATTTCTCAATATCAATATTACAAACATATATAGAACATTCAGAAATAGTAAATCATATTTCTGTTTTTTCAAATGGAAATTTTGTAACAGCTTCATCAGATTATTCAATTAAATTATTTGATTTAAATAAACCAAAAATATTTTCAATTGATAAAGCACATTCATCACCAATAAATTCAATTGATACAAAAAATGATAATAATTTTATTTCTTGTTCTCAAGATGGAATAATTAAAATTTGGTTAATTAATGATGAAGTTTTTACTCAAACTCAAATTATTGAAAATGCTCATAAACATTCTATTACTTGTATACAATATTTTAAAGATATTGAAAAATTAAATCAATTTATTTCTTCTTCAATTGATAAAACAATGAAAATTTGGGAAAAATCAAAAGAAAATAATAATTATTATTGTATTAAAACAATATTAAATACAGATTCTAATTTTATAAATTGTATTATTGAATTAGATGATACTTTTTTAACAGGAGGTTCTGATGGAATAAAAATTTGGGATTTAAATAATTATAATTTAATTACTTCAATTTTAAATTGTTCTTCTTATTCAGAAAATGCTTTAAAAATGATTGATAAGGATAGATTTATTATAAGTAGTGGAAATGAAAAAAGTATTTTTATTGGGAGTATTATAGAAGAAAAATTAATAGTTGAAATTTCAACTAATACAGAAATTTTTGGTATTCTTGTTATTAAAAAAGGATTTTTTTTAATTGCTGGAAAAGATAAATATATTAGACTTTATAGAAGTGATAATTATGATTTATTTAAAGTATTTAAAACTGAACATCAAGATGAGATAAATGGATTTTTTTTTATTACTGATAATATAATTGGAAGTTATACTAAAGGAGGACAAATTAAATTATGGAAATGTTAAAATTATATATTTAGAATTATATATTTTATAATATTAAATATATTAATTATAATATTTAAAATAAATGAATAGAGCAGTAAAAGAAGAAAAAGTAAAACAAGAAGAAAATGAAGAAGAAGAAGAAGAGGAAGAAGAAGAAGAGAAGAAAGAATCAGAAAATAAGGAAAATAAGAAAGTAAGTGAAACAAAAGGAAAAATTGAAGAAGAAGAAGAAGAGGAAGAAGAAGAAGAAAAAAAAGTTGTAAAAAATACTGGAATTCCAAAAAAAAATGAAATAAAAAAAGAAAAAATAAAAAGATATGACGATGAAGAAGAAGAAGAAGGTGAAGATGTTGAAAGTGAAAAAGAAGATAAAATAGAAGAAAAAAAAGAAGATAAAAAAGAAGATAAAATAGAAGAAAAAAAAGAAGAAAAAAAAGAAGATAAAATAGAAGAAAAAAAAGAAGATAAAATAGAGGAAAAAAAAGAAGAAAAAAAAGAAGATAAAATAGAGGAAAAAAAAGAAGAAAAAATAGAAGAAAAAATAGAAGAAAAAATAGAAGATAAAAAAGAGGATAAAAAAGAGGATAAAAAAGAAGAAAAAAAAGAAGAAAAAATCGAAATAAATAATAAAAAAGAAGTTCATGATAATATTACAGAAAACTTTTTAAATAAAAAAGAAAAAAAACGTTATAATGATGACGATGATAATATAATTGAAAAAACTAATTTAGAAAATGCTATATATCCAAGTACAAAAATTGAAGAAAAAACATCAAGAACTACTTCAGTAAAAGGAAATGATGAAAAAGAAAATAATAGTAATGGTGGATGTTGCAATATATGTTCAATTTATTAATTTAAAATAAATTATTTAATAATCTTTTTTAAAAATAATTGTTTTTTTTAGAATTTCAAAATAAATTGTGTTTTTTTAAATAAAATTAAATTAAATAATGAAATTATTTTATATTCATTTTATAATAATAAAAAATATAATATCTCAATTATATAATATTCAATCAATAAATTATTATATAAAATCTTTACAATATTTTTAAATTTTTTTGTCTTATCTTTCTTTTGATAATTTTTATAATTATTGTTTATTATTTTAGTTTTTCAGATACTTTTTTTATTAAGAAGTGATTGTTATTGAAAATACTAATAATTTAATTAATATTTATTTAAAGCACTATTTCCAGTTGTATCAACTTTATTTCAATAAGCACAATTTTAATTTCATATAATCTTTACATTTATTTAAAAGTTTAATATATTTTGAAAATAAAGTTAATTCATCAAATGACACTTATATATAAAATTTTCAAAAAATTGGAAAAATTTTAAAAGTTAAAGATTCAAATTTATTATATTCGAAAAGATATGAAATATTGAATAAAATTTAATCTTGACATAAATATTTTTAAATCTCAATATGTTATCAATATTTCGAATTTATTATTTATAATATTAATAAAAATATAAAAAATATTTCAAAAGATATATAAAATGATATTGAATTATTAAGTTATTGAAATTATCAACAACTTAATCAATTTGTATATTTATCTCAATTAATAATAAAATTTATTCAAATGATGATTTAATAAATATTTTATTTGAAATATAATCAAATTTAAACAATTTCAAAATAATTTAAAAAATGTAATTAAATTTTTTTATTTTTGTTTACCTGAATAGAAATAAAAAAATTTAAATAAAATAAATTCTTTATTTTAAAAAATAAATAAGAATTTTTATTCATTATTTTTTTCAATTAAATTGTTTTATTAAATTGTTTCTTTATTTCTCCAAATTTAATAAAATATATAAATTTATATTTTTAAATAAAAATTTATGATAATTTCTGATTTATTAAATTATGAATTGTAATTTTAAAAAAAAATTTTTTCAATTTATAATTCCAAAAATTCAATAATAATGAAATAATTATTAATTTATATATGATTATATAAATTGTAAAGAGGAATGAAACAATAATTTATAACATTAGATTATTAAAGATTAATATCTTGACAAATTTAATCATTTAAAAGAATTAAATAAAGACATTAAATTAAATATAAAAAAGATATTGAGAAAGTTTTAATGGTATTGAAATTAAAGAAAAGTCACATCAAAAGAAAAAAATAATTTTTTTCTAATTTAGAGATTTTGGTTATTATTAAGGAATGAATTTAATTGTTGTTTTTTATTAAATTTTTTTATTTTAATGAAACACAAACTTTTTTTATCAATTTATATGTTTATTTTTTTGAAAGAGGGATAAAACAAAATTTTAATTTTTTCTATTAGATGAATTTTCAGTGATGGATTTCTTTTTATTATTTATAAAATCTATTTTTGAATTACTTTTTTAAATTATTCTCAATTTAAAAAAAATTTTATAATTTTTATCGAAATTATGATATTAGGATTGGAAATGCTTTAAAACTATATTCACTATTGTTTTACTTATTGATTTGTTTAAAAAATGTATTTGAATTGTATTTTTGTTAATTATATTTTTAATTTAATTAAATTTAATTTAGTTTTGCTTATTTTATTATAAATTTGATAAAATTTAATTATGGAAGCTAGATTGATATTTTTTAAGAATTAATAGAATTCCTTTCAAAAATAATAAAAAATTCATTTCAATTATCAAAAAAAGAGATTTAAATAAAAATGACCCAATTAAATAGATATTAGAATATTATAATAAATATTTAAAAGAAAAAATCCATCATTAAAAAATGAAATAATAAAAATAATATAATAGTGATGAATAAAAAAATTCATAAAATGATATTTAATAAAGAAATATCAATGTTTAAAAATTATGAATTAAATAATAATGAAAAGAATAAAATAAAAAAATATAAAAAAAAACAATTACCAGACTATTAGAATAAAATAAAGAAAATAAAAAGTTAATCTAATAAATTAAATGTAAAGAAAGAAAATAAATTTTAAACGAAAGTTATAAAGATGAGATAAATGGATTTTTTTTTATTACTGATAATATAATTGGAAGTTATACTAAAGGAGGACAAATTAAATTATGGAAATGTTAAAATTATATATTTAGAATTATATATTTTATAATATTAAATATATTAATTATAATATTTAAAATAAATGAATAGAGCAGTAAAAGAAGAAAAAGTAAAACAAGAAGAAAATGAAGAAGAAGAAGAAGAGGAAGAAGAAGAAGAGAAGAAAGAATCAGAAAATAAGGAAAATAAGAAAGTAAGTGAAACAAAAGGAAAAATTGAAGAAGAAGAAGAAGAGGAAGAAGAAGAAGAAAAAAAAGTTGTAAAAAATACTGGAATTCCAAAAAAAAATGAAATAAAAAAAGAAAAAATAAAAAGATATGACGATGAAGAAGAAGAAGAAGGTGAAGATGTTGAAAGTGAAAAAGAAGATAAAATAGAAGAAAAAAAAGAAGATAAAAAAGAAGATAAAATAGAAGAAAAAAAAGAAGAAAAAAAAGAAGATAAAATAGAAGAAAAAAAAGAAGATAAAATAGAGGAAAAAAAAGAAGAAAAAAAAGAAGATAAAATAGAGGAAAAAAAAGAAGAAAAAATAGAAGAAAAAATAGAAGAAAAAATAGAAGATAAAAAAGAGGATAAAAAAGAGGATAAAAAAGAAGAAAAAAAAGAAGAAAAAATCGAAATAAATAATAAAAAAGAAGTTCATGATAATATTACAGAAAACTTTTTAAATAAAAAAGAAAAAAAACGTTATAATGATGACGATGATAATATAATTGAAAAAACTAATTTAGAAAATGCTATATATCCAAGTACAAAAATTGAAGAAAAAACATCAAGAACTACTTCAGTAAAAGGAAATGATGAAAAAGAAAATAATAGTAATGGTGGATGTTGCAATATATGTTCAATTTATTAATTTAAAATAAATTATTTAATAATCTTTTTTAAAAATAATTGTTTTTTTTAGAATTTCAAAATAAATTGTGTTTTTTTAAATAAAATTAAATTAAATAATGAAATTATTTTATATTCATTTTATAATAATAAAAAATATAATATCTCAATTATATAATATTCAATCAATAAATTATAACGATACTGCAACATCATTAAATTTATTATTTCAAGGCTCTTCGGTAATATCATTATTCGAATATAATAATTTTCCAAATGAATGTGACTTAACAATAGAAGTAATTGAACATGATAAAAATGATTTAGATTTAATATTATATTCACAATATCTATCTATAGGAACACAAACTAATAGAAATTATGTTTTAAATCCAGGATATAGAATAGATTATTATTTAACTGGAGAAATTACTAATAACCCAATAACTATTGATTCTGATTTTATTTTAGAATGTTCTGACTCAAATCCTTATATTTGTGAATATAAAACTACTTATGAAGTTATTTGTATTTCAGGTTTATTAATTGATATTGTACATTTAAATCAAACAATTGATTTTTCAAATGGATTTAATTTTTATTTTGAATTTTTATATAATCCTTCCAATAGTTTTAAAATTATTTTTCAGACCTTTTCTATTGATGATTATTATAGTTATTATTTATTAGATTCTAGTTTCAGTTTTTTAGATAATGGATTTTATTTAGAAATTGATACTACTAATAATATAGTTAATATTCATTTAATAAATTCTTCTACAATTACTCTTCTGATATCTTTATATTTAAATAAATATGTTATTTATGGAAAAAATAATCTTAATATCGTTTATTCAAATGAAAAAAGAGAAGAATGTTTTTATTCTTTTTCTATTCTTAATTGTGATGAATTCAATTATATTATAAAAATATATGTAAATGCGAATTTATATTATTGTTTCTGTGATTCAGACCTTGAATCTAATGTTTTATCAAAAAAAGGATATATTACTTTCCATAATTCAAATAGTGATTCTTCAAATCCAATTTTATTATTTGGTTTATATTTATCTTTAGATGAACAACAAGAAAGTATAAGTACACGATTTTATTGTGATACTGAAAATGAATATGACAAATCAATAACATTAAAAAATATTTCACCATATATAGAAGAAAAAATATATTTTTCATATAATTATTCTAATACAACACCAACAGATACAATGTATATTTGTCTTTCAGAAGAAAGCCAATATTCTTTAATTCCAAGTTCAAATAATTACTACATATATTATAATTCAACTGCAATTGATTATCTTTTGATTAATAATATTCATTTAAGTTATTTTAAATTAAATGATATTTACCCTGTTAAACAAAGTTATATATTTTACCCTGATGATTTATATGATTTATGTGTTTATTATACTTTTTCAAAAAAATATACAGGTTATTGTTCATGTGATATCTGCAAAAAAGAATTATCACTTTCTGTAGCATATTATCAAGAAAAAGTTTGTACTTCAAAATATATGGAAAAATGTTATTGTTTTGATTCAAATAATGATTATAAAAAATATGATTTATGTAAAGAATGTTATGATACAAAAAATACATGTGAATTAAATAATAAAAAATCAACATGTAAATCAAATAAATGTTCATGTGATCCAGAAAATTCAAATTATAATACAGAAAATGAAACAATATATACAGATTTAAAATATCATTTATCTTATATTTCTAAAACATTATTATTATGCATAAATTGTTTATATGATACAACAAAATCAGAAAGTGATTGTGAATCAATATGTGAATTATTTAAAATAGAAAATGTATATTTAAATCAGTATCCAAGTGCAGGATATCAATGTAATTCATGTATTTTATCATCAGAATATTTCCAAGGTTTAAAGAAAGTAAATTTTAAAGATTATAATAAAATATTAAATTGTATAATAAAAAATCCAAATAGTTTCTATTATTCATGTATAATATTAATAAATAAATTAGGATATCAAGCAAATCAAATTTTTTCAGGTTTAATATCTCATTTTAAAGTAGAATGTCCAGGAAAAAATTTTAATGACTATGGAAGTGTATGTATTCCCTTATATTCATTTAATGATATATCTCAATATACATTAGTATATAAAAAAACATCAAATAATAAACAATGGGAAGATAAATATCAATGTTTAAATGAAAATTGTGAAAATATGAGTAAAGAAGATTGTACAAATAATAATTATGAATGTGTTTGTTATGATTCTTGTCCTTATGGTAAAAACTTTTTTTTTAATGAAATTGAAATTCCTTGTAGTGGAAAAGGAACTTGTACAAAAGATGGAATTTGTATTTGTGATTATGGTTTTATTGGAGATAATTGTGAAAAACATTGTAGTGAAACTTCTTGTTGTAATGAAGATAATGATTGTGTTAATTTTGGTTATACTCAATGTACTGAAATTAATTCTTATACTGGAATTGGATATTGTTCATAGGAAAAATATTTTTTATTAGTTTTTTGTAAATTTTTATTTTTTAATGATTTATTTATTTTATTTTTTACTATTTTTTTTTCATGAAAATAATTATAAATTATAATTGGAATTAAATTAGTAAAATTTTGTATTTTGTATTCAATAAAATAATTATTTTTTATTAATCAAATCTGATGATTTTTCTATTAATATCAAAAGGAAAATTTTAAAGAAAATAAATAAAAAATTAATAAATATTATATTTAGTTGAGAATTAAAAAAGCTTTGAAAAAAAAATAATAAAAAAAAATTTGTTAATTTAATTATGATAAATTTACAAAAAGTAATTGATTCACTTTGTGTTTGTTTTAATAATAAACCAGAATTAAGAGCAATAAAAGTAGATGTTGAAAATAGTCCAAATATACCAACAAATACAAAAGATGAAAATCATGAGAAAGAAAAATTACATAATCTTTTAAAAGAAAAAAATAATTCATCTATTAAAAATTATAATAGAATTAAAACTTTTAATCATAATGTTAAATTTTTAAAAGAGAATGATAAAAAAGATACTGAAAAACCTTTTATTTATAGAAATTTTACTTTAAAAAATGGAATTATTCAAGATGAATCAGAAGAAAACAATAAAATCAAAAATAATCAACAAGAAAATAATAAAAAAGTTAAAATTCTTGAAGAAAATAATAAAACAGAAAATAAAAAAAATGAAAATAATAAAACTGAAAAGATTAAAAATGAAAATAATAAAATAGATATTGATCAAAATAGTTTAATTGGAAATGAAAAAATAAAAACTATAGTTCCTCAAAATAAAGATTCATTTTATATAACAACAAATAGACAAAAACAACAGATTAAAACAGTTCATACTTATTCAATTAATCAAAAAGAAAAAAATGCTGAAAATTTTAAAATAATAAATGCAGATAAAAATAAAAAAGAAGGAATTGTTCAAGAAGTAATTAATGAAAAAAGTGCTTTTAAAGAATTTCAAAATAATATGGATGAAATTATAAATAAATGTTTAGGCAAAAGACAATATAGTGAAAGCGATGATTAAAAAATATAATTTAAAAATTCTATATATTGTTAAATCAAGTTCTTTAAAATATTATTTTAATGGTAGTTGTATTTGTATTTAGGATTTTTGAATTCAAAAAAAATAATTCAAATTTATCAATCTATAATTAAAATTTAATTAATTATTTATTAATAATAAAATATTTTTATAGAAACATATTATTAAGTTAATTTAATAACTTAAATAATCCAAATCTAAAAAAATATATAATAATCAAAATTTAAAAATAAAATTTATCATTCTTTCTTACACTATATTATTATACTAATATACAACAATAAAGATAAAATATTAAAAGAAAAAAAAAATAAAAAAAAAATAAAGGAAATCAAAAAAGGATAAAAATAGGAAAAAAAAAATACCAAAAAGAAAAAAAAACCAATAAAAAATCGATCAAAAAAGAAATAAAAAAACCATAAAGAAAAAAAATAAAATCATAGTTCATTTTTTCCAAGAGTATTATCAGCAACAATTTCATCAGGATCAAACCCAACCATCATTTTTTTAAATTCGGGAAAATCAACACATCCATCTCCATTTTCATCAACATCTTTTAAAACTCTTTTCCAAGTATTTTCATTTCCTCCAAAAAATCCTTTAATTTCTTCAATATCTAAAGTACCAGAATTATCTTTATCAAACATTTTAAAAGCTTTTTGAAGTCTATCTTCAGTTAATATTTTTTTACTATCAATTACAGAAGTTAAAAATTCATTATATGATATTGAACCTGAATTATCTAAATCAATGCTTGAATAAAATTCATTTGCTAATTCTATACTAATTACATTACCATATAATCTATCTATTGTTTCTAAAAAATCTTCTCTTGAAATTACTCCTTTTCCTTCTTTATCAAATTGTTTAAATACTTGTTTTAATTCTTCTTCTTCTTTTTTTAAATTAAATTGTGTTGAAATAAATTGTAAAACTGCTTGTTTAAATTTATTTTGTTGTACAAATTGTGCCATTCTTTCTAATATTTCTAATTGATTTATTCCTACTGTTATTGTTCTATTAAAAGATACTTTTTTAAACCAAAAATCATTTAAACATTCTTCTGCTGATAATCTTTTTTTAGGATTTTTTTCTAACATTTTTGTTATTAATGTTATTGCTTCTTTTGATATATTTGACCAATTATTTTTATTAAATATTAATTTACTATATCTTATTGCTCTATATATTTCATTATTTGAAACTCCATTAAATGGAGGATAACCACATAATAATATATATAATATTATTCCACAAGACCAAATATCACATTTTTCATCATAATTTTCAGCAATTACTTCAGGAGCTAAATAATATGAAGTTCCTATAAATTTAGTTAATTTTTTTCTTTTTGGTAATTCAATTGCAGTTCCAAAATCAATTAATTTTAAATCTTTTCCATTTTGCATTAACATAATATTTTCTGGTTTTAAATCTCTATGAACAATACAATTTGAATGTAAATAATTTATAGCTTGTAATATTTGTTTAATAATTCTACTTGCTTCAAATTCATTAAAAAAACCTTTTTCTGCAATTGCAGTAAATAATTCTCCTCCTTCACAAAATTCACTCATAATATAATATTTAGTTTTATCTTCAAAAATTTCAAATATATTTACAATATTAGGATGAGATATTTTTCTTAAAATTTCTATTTCATTATGACTTGAATGTAATTTTTTATTTACAATTTTCATAGCTCTAAATTCACCTAATTTCTTATGATAAACTTTTTTTACTTTTCCATAAGAACCTTGTCCTAAACTATCAAATATTTTATAATAATTTGCAATTGGTTCATGTGATATTTTTATATATTGTTCTTTTTGTAATTTTAATTCTATATTTTTTCTTATTCCAGCTTCTGATAAATGTTTTAATGGAGATCTTATTTCTGCTTTTTTATTCATTGAATTTTCAAAACTTGTATTTTTATCTTTTTTAAATGGTTCAAAAGTTAAATTTTTTATTTTTTCCATTAATTCTCTTTTTTTTTCTTGTTCTTTTCTTCTTCTTTCTTCTTGAAGTCTTTTTTGTTCTTGTGTTAATTCCATTCCACTTTCTTTTTTTTGTCCATTTTTAAAATGTTGATTTTTAAAAGTTATTGCATTATTTATATTTGAATCATTATTTATTTTATCATTTATATTTTTTTCCATTTGATTATTTAATCTACTATTTTTCATAACATTATCAATATATTCATCTATTTTTTCTTTATTTATCATTGAATTTAATATTAAATTAAAATCAATATTATTTTCTTTTACAAATTCTCTTGTTTTCATTTTACCATTAAATTCTTCTTTTATTGTTTCTTGAGAAGCTGAATTTGATGATTCTGATTTTGCTTCTTCTTCTTCTTCTTCCTCTTCTTCTTCTTCTTCACTAAGACTTGAACTTTCATTATTTCTATTATTTATATTTGAATTATCATTATTATTTTCATTATTATCATTATTATCATTATTTTGGATTGAATTATTATTATTTTGAACTGTATCATTTTTTATTGAATTATTATCTCCTATTGTTTCATTATTATTTTCTTTTTTTGTCTCTTCTTTTATTAAAGGTAAATTTGATTTATTATCATATTTATTAGTATTATTATTTGCTATAATATTTGAATCTTTATTACTTGAATCATTATTAACTGTTTTTTCTTTTTTAAATATTTTCAATAATTCTTTTTTATCTTCATAACACCAATCAAATTTTAAATTATCTTTATTTAACCCATATAAATTAGCAGAATTATTTAATAATCTTAAAAATAAACCTCTTAAATAATCATAATTAGGTCTATCTTCAAATTTTAAAGATTTACAATAATTTAAATAAACAGTAATTTCTTCAGGTAAACCAAAGCATAAAATTTCAGTAGGAATTTGTAATTTTTTTTCCATAATTTTTTTATATTTATTTTTAACATCTTTCATTCCTTGCCAAGGTAAAATACCTTTTAAAAAAAAAACTAAAACATAACCAATACTTTCTAAATCATCTCTTCTACTTTGTTCAATTCCTAAATGAGTATTAATTGAAACATATCTTGCAGTTCCAGTTAAAGGTCTTCCTTCTTTATAAGGAATATGAGAATGTGTTTTTGGATTTTTATATCTTTTACTTAAACCAAAATCTATTAAATATACTATATTAGAATTTTGACCTGTTCCAATTAAAAAATTTTCTGGTTTAATATCTCTATGAATATAATTATGTTTATGTAAATTTTCTATTCTATTTAACATTTGAATTGCTAATAAACTTACTGTTATTACACTAAATTTTTTATTATCACAATATTTAAATAACTCTATTAAATTTGGTCCTAAAAATTCTAATATTAAATAATAAAAATCTAAACATTCTCCAACTCCATAAAATTTAGGAACACCTTGTGAATTATCTTGAATTATTGCTGAATTACCACTTAAATCTATATTTTGAGGTATATTTAATAATTCTTGATATATTCTACTTTCCATTTTTACTTGAGCTCTTTTTTGATTTTGTTTTATTTCTTTTTTTACTGCTACTTCTGTATTATCTCTCATATCATATGATAAATATATTTGACCAAATGCTCCACTTCCTATCATTGATAAAAATACAAAATTATCAACTAATATATCTTTTGATTTATCTATAAATTGCTTTTTTTCTGTTGTTTTTCTCTTAAAATGTACTTTTTTTTTTGATTTTAATTCTTTTATTTTTTTTTCTTCATTATTATTTATTGATTCTGTTTTCTGGGATTTTTCTGAATTGGAAGGATTTTCATTACTCATTTTTTTTATTTTTTTTTTTTGATAATATTGTAATTTTAAGAAAGTTAAATATAGATTAAAATATATTTGTAATTTAAAAATAAAACGTTAAATATATTAATTTCCAAAATAAATTTTTTTACTTTTATTGTTTTATCCAAACTTTGGGAAGTAAATATATATATGTTTGAATAATTATTTATTTTTTTTAATTATATTTATTTATATAATAAAATTCATTTTTTTATATATACTATTCTAGATTTTTAAAATTAAAAAAAGTTGTTATTTTAAGTAACAAATTTTAATTTATAATTTGTTTAATGATAATTTATTTATTCTATTTTGGTTTTTTTTTCAAATGAAATTAAATCATTAATTTTCTGAAATATTTGATAAGAATTTAGCATTAATATTGCAATTCCATCTATAAAATTATATTTTTCTTTATATAAAAATTTTGCCACAATAAATATTAAAATAATTCCAAAATAATTTGAATTTTTTAAATATTTTTTCTTTTGAATTTTTTTTAAAAAATTTATCATTAAATCAGAACAAATTGTTGCTCCTAAAACAAGTATTATTGAAATAAAATTATTAAAATTAAATTTTTTGCTTGTAAAAGAAAGAGTAAATCCTAATATAGTACAAATTAATTTTTCAACAAAATTTTGATGATGAATATCAAAATTATTTTTTATTAACATTGATTGTGAATATATACAAATAAATGAAGAAATAATATAACTAAAAATATAACAGTAAACATAGAAATCTTTATAAGAAATACCAATTAAAATTATACCAATGAAATTTATTAAAACAAAAACATAATTTTTATCAATGATAGCATTAAAAAGTGTATTTAAAATTAATATATATATTGTGGTTACATTTAGTGTTTTTACTGATAAAGAAAGAGAATATAAATGTAAATATGTAAAAGTTATTTTAATTATTAAATAAAATATATTTCCTTTTATTTGCGGAGACTTTTTATTATTATTTGAATTAAAGAATAAAACAGATAAAATAAAACTGAAAAGACTATTCAATAGAATAAAATTATTTATAGAATAATTGAATAAAACTTGTTTTATAAAAAATATTTTTATTACTAATATAACATGATAAATTAAACTAAAGGATATATCATATAATTTATCATTTTTATTATAAGATGAATTAATTTTTGAATTGTTAGATTCTTCTTTTGGTTTAGTATCCATTTAAAAAATTTAAATTATTAATATAATTTTTTTAATTTTATTATACATTTAATTTAAATATTTAAATTATGCAGCAGATTCTTCAGTTTTAACTTCTTCAATTTTTGTTTCTTCAGTTTTTTCTTCTTCTTTTTTTTCTTCAGTTTTAACTTCTTCAGTTTTTGTTTCTTCAGTTTTTGTTTCTTCAGTTTTAATTTCTTCAGTTTTTGTTTCTTCAGTTTTATTTTCTTCTACTTTTGGTTCTTCAGTTTTATTTTCTTCTATTTTTGGTTCTTCAGTTTTATTTTCTTCTATTTTTGATTCTTCTGTTTTTGGTTCTTCTTCTGTTCTATTTTCTTCGACTTTTGGTTCATCAGTTTTATTTTCTTCTAGTTTTGGTTCCTCTGTTTTTGGTTCTTCTAGTTTTGGTTCCTCTGTTTTTGGTTCTTCAGTTTTTGGTTCTTCTGTTTTTGGTTCTTCTGTTTTTGGTTCTTCTGTTTTAGTTTCTTCATGTTTTGTTTCTTTGGTTTTAGTTTCTTCTGTTTTTGGTTCTTCTGTTTTATTTTCTTCTGTTTTAGTTTCTTCTGTTTTAGTTTCTTCAATTTTTGTTTCTTCAGTTTTTTCTTCTTCTTTTTTTTCTTCAGTTTTAACTTCTTCTGTTTTTCTTTCTTCTTTTTTTTCTTCATCTTTTTTTTCTTCTTTTTTTTCTTCTTCTTTTTTATTTTCTTTATGAATATTTTTATTAACATTTTTATGTTCAACTTTTGAAGGTCTTTTATGATTATTTGTTTTTTCAGTTTTTACTTCATCATGCTTCTTTTTTGGATTTGTTTTATCTTCTTTTTTACCTGAATTTGAAATAAATGATTTTTTTACATTTGTATTTTTATTTTTTTCTTTATTTTCTTTTTCTTCTTTTTCTTTTTTTAATTTTTCCTTTTCTTCTTTTTCTTTCTTTAATTTTTCTTCTTTTTCTTTTTTTAATTTTTCTTTTTCTTCTTTTTCTTTCTTTAATTTTTCTTCTTTTTCTTTTTTTAATTTTTCTTCTTTTTCTTTCTTTAATTTTTCTTCTTTTTCTTTTTTTTCCTTTTTAATTTTTTCTTCTTTTTCTTTTTCTTTTTTTTCTTTAATTTCTTTAGTTTTATCTTCTTTTTCTTTTTTAATTTTATCATCTTTTTTTCCTTTTCCAATAGTAGATAAATTATGATTATTATGATTTTTAATTTTAGGCATAACATCAAAAGATTTTCCTAAATTATTTTTTCTTAAAGTATGAGTTAAATTATTTTCTCTTGTTTTTGATCTGATTTTATGATCTGGAGTTGAAGGTTTTCTTCCATTACTTCTTCTTGTACTTATTCCTCTTGTTGTTGAAATTTTTCTTGGTTGAATTTTTTTTACATCATTTTTTTTTTCTTCTATTTCTTTCTTTAATTTATTTACTATTTTTTTTAAAATATTATATATTTTATTTTTTTTTTATTTTACTTTCTTCTATTATTTCTCCTAAAGGAATTTTATATTCATCTATTTTTGACCAAAATTCTTTCTCTTTTGTTTCATAGGATTCTTCATATTGTTTTAAAGGAAGAAATGTTGTTTCCAATAATTGTTTTACTATTGTTTATTTTATTGTTTTTATAAATTTGTTATATATATTTTATTTTTTTTACTTTTTTCTTGGTTTTCTGATGAGTTTTCTAATTTTGGTTTTTCTTCTTCTTTTTCTTCAGATTTTATTTCTGATTTTATTTCTGGTTTTTCTTCTGATTTTATTTCTGATGATGGAATTTCTTCTTTTTTCTCTTCTGTTTTTTCTTCTGGTTTACTTTCTGTTTTTTCTTCTGGTTTTATTTCTGATGATGGAACTTCTTCTTTCTTCTCTTCTGAAGGATTTTCTTCTGTTTTTGTTATTTCTTCTTTTTTTTCTTCTGTTGTTGTCTCTGTTAATTTTACTTCTTCTTCAGGTTTATTTTCCATAATTTAAATTTTATAAAAATTACTTTAAATAAAATGTATATAATTATAATTTAGAGATTTAAATTTATTTTTTATTTTTTTTTTAATTTCTTTACAATGCTACGTAAAAGAAATCAATATTCTGGTTTTTCTTTTTTAAAAGAAAATTCAAAAACTGAATATTTAAATTATACTCCAATAATAAATAAAAGAAATTTATATCCAATTCAAAAATTAGATTATCAAAAAAATGGAAAAACAATGGAATTAAATTTTCATAAAAATTATATTAAAGATAAATATGAAAAAAATAAAAGGAGTTTTTCTTTATCAGAAAAAACTCAAAATTCAGAAAGAATTATGTCTCTTTTTCCTTCTTGTACTTTAAGAAATTTTAATTCAAATAGAGATATTTATTCTCCTTTAAGTAGTAAAAATTCTTTTTTAGAAAGAAGAACTTTTTCTTTTAATTCTTTAGAAAAAAATAATTTAAAAAAAAATCTCGAAAAAAATAATAAATTTCGAAGTGTTATTTCTTCTAATAAAAGTAGAAATGAATTTAATAATTTTCCACAATATAATTCTTATAATAATATTAAATATAATAGATCTCTTTTAGATTTTAAAAATACAACAAGACAAATGAGATTAGATAAAATAAAATTACAATTAAAAAAAGATGAAGTTGATAAATATAAAGAATTAAATCTTAATAAAATAGATTATTTAAAATTAAAAGAACATAATTATAAATCAATTATAAATGCTTTTGAAATTTTTCAAAATGATAATAATAATTATTATAAAAATATTGAACTTCAAATTAAAATTGAAAAAGAAGAAAGGGATTTATTAGTTGAAAAAATTATTCAATTAAGAACAGATATATTTTATTTAAAACATAGATTAGGAAAAATAAAAAATTTTGTAGAACAAAGTTTAGATAATAAATTATTTCTTTTATGTGTAAAAAATCATACAAATCAATTTGACAATTTTTCAGAAAGTGATCAACAATTATATCAAAAAGATAAATTACTATTAGATTCTCTTGATTCAACAATTACTCCAAAAAAAATTGAAAAAAAAACTCTAAAAAGAAAATCACAAAGTTTATTAATTACAAGTTTAGAAAATAATGTTTTTGATGAAGAAAATTTTCTTAAAAAAATTGTCAAACAAAAACCTATTTTTGAATCAATTCAATTATTTGAAAAACATTTAGAAATTATTTCAACTGATATTAAAAATTATTTATTTAAATATAATGAATTACAAGATGAAATTATTTCATTAAGAGAAGAATTAAAAGAAAAAATAAAAGAAGCTAAAATTCAAGAAGAAAATAATAAAAAATTTAATACTGATAAAACACATTTAAAATCAAAACTTAATGAAAAAATAATTGAAAATAAAGATTTATTACATATAAAAAAAAATATGAAACATGTTGGAATGGAATTAACTCCTAAAGTTAATAAAAAAATTTTAGATATATATAATTATATTAATGAAAATACAAATTTAATTCCAGAACACAAAAATGAAGAAATGGATTCTATGAAAAGATTAAAAGATATTGAATTTGTTTTTATATCTTTATTATCTTTTGTTCAAAAATTAAAAAAAGAAAGAACTAATGAATATTATGTTATTAAAAAAGTTATTGATGAAAGAAATAGAATTAGAAATAATGAAATTCAAAAAGAAACTGTGAAAAAACAATTTGAAGAAAAAGTAAAAAAAGTTTTATTAAAAAATAAAAAGCTAATTTATAAACCTTTAAGAAAGGTAGCTGGAAATTATAAATTTAAATAATATGTGTATTTGATTATATAAATTATTTTTTCTATTTTAATTTTTTATAATTAGAGAAAAAAATATTATTTTTTTTAAATTTAAAGTATTTTTTTAAATGGAATCAATTGATGAAAAAAAAATAACTATTGGAAATAATTATGAAACTTTTTCATTTAAAAATGAAACAACAATTACAGAAAAAACAGAAGTATATAATTTTGAAAAAGAATGGGAAATAATGGAATTAAATATAAAAAAAAATATTAATAAAGATTTATTTAATAAAAGTGAACAAAATTCTTTAAAAAATTCAATAATTAAAACTATTGATTGGGATGATTATGATGATGAAAGATCAAAAAATACAAATTTTTTTTTAAATAAAGTAGATGATTTAAATTTAAATTTTAAATTAAAAAATCTTATACATTCAATTGATAATTCATTTGAAGAATTTATTAATAAAAAAATTCAAGATTTAGAAAAATTTAAATCAAAAATTGATTATAAATTATTTTCAAATGATTCCATTAAAGAAGAAAATGAAATTTCAAATAGTTCAAATTTTGAACCAAAAAATAATATAAATGAATTTCCTTTTTCTAATGAAATATCAATTATTCAAGGAAAAAATATAACAAATTTAAATATAAAAAATAATAATTTAAAAACAAAAGGAAAATCATTTTTAAATGAAGATAATGAAGGAAAAAAAGAAAATAAAAATTTAAAAAAGATAAATGAATTTAATGGAATAATTAAAAATAATCCAAAAGAAAAAACAGAAATAAAGAATGAGAAAGATTTAATGAATGATAAATTAAAATCAATTTATGATCTTATAACAATAACTCCTAATAAATCAAATGAAGATATTTCATCAAATATTGAAAATGAAAAAAAAGAAAAGGAAAATTTAATTTCAAAAGATTATTTTGAGCAAATTTTTGAAAATGTATTTAATGAAAAAGTGAAAAATCGTCATTTAAAAAAAAGATCACTTTCATTAATGGAAATTTCTTTTTTAAAAAATGAAGAATTTGAAAGAAGAAAAAAGAATAATTTAGAAATATTTATTAAACAAAATTTAATTAAAAATACTACAAATTCAATTAATATTCCAAATAATAATCCTAAAAAAAATATTGTTTTAACATATCAAAAAAATTATTTTCCAGATAAAGAAGGCCATAAATTAGAAAAAACAAATAAATATGTATTGAAAAAAATAAATGAAAATAAAAGATTATTAAATACTCTTTTTTCAAAGAACATTTATTCATAAAAAATTTAAAATTACATCCTTTGTAATACATATAATAATAAAATATAATTTTTTTCAATTTAATTTAAATAATAAAATTTTACTAATTTAACAACAACCTTTTTGAACTTTTAATTTTTGTTCTGAAATTTTTTTTCTTTCTAAAACAAGACTTTCTCTATTATTTTTTTCAAGTGGATCTTTTCCATTTTTACAATTTTCAACTCTTTCCAAAATATTTTTAATTAAATAATCCATACTTTCATTAATTCCAATTCCCATTCTAGCACTAGTTTTAAAAAAATTATCAAAATTATTATTTTTAGCAAATTTTTTAATTTCAGCATCATCATCAACGATATTTTCTTCAACTAAATCAATTTTATTTTCAATTAAAATACAAGGTAAAAATCCACCATCTAAAAATCTACTATTTTCATCAACAGATTCTTTCCATTTTAAAGTACTATTTTTAAATTTTAATTTATTATTATTTTACTCTTGAATTGATTCTTTATTTGTTATATCACATAAAACAATACATCCATGAGCATTTTTTGAAAATATTTTTGTTATACAAGTATTTTTATCTTGTCCTGCTAAATCCCATAATTGAATTCTATATAATTTTCCTTTATATTCATAAACTTTAAAAGAAAATTCAGAAACAATTGTTGCTGTATATTGTTCTATAAAAATATCTTTTACCCATTTATTTACAAAAGATGTTTTTCCTGTTGCACTATTACCTATAACAATAATTTTTAATTCATTTCTTGTATTATTATTATTTCCAGAATCCATAATATTATAATCAAAAATTCAATTATTAAAAATATTAACAAAAAAAAAATTTTTAAAAAAATACATTTAATAAAAAAAAGACTAGAAATAAAAAACTATATAATTCTAAAAATATAATAAATTATTTTATTAAAAAAAAATGAGTGACAAAAAGCAATTGATAAAAGAATGGAAGCCAATATTAGATAAATATGAGCCAGTAAAAGTTTTAGGTTCTGGTTCATATGGTCAAGTAATAGAAGCAATAAATAAAACAACAAAAAAAAAAGTAGCAATAAAAAGAGTAACATGTCTTTTTGAAGATTTAATAGACACAAAACGTATTCTTCGAGAAATAACTTTATTAAGATTTATGAAAAATCAATTTATAGTAGAATTATTAGATATAATATATGATAAAGACGATCCATTTTTTGATACAATATTTTTAATATTTGAATGTCTTCCTTCAGATTTAAAAAAAATAATAAAATCAAATTTACATTTAAATATGTTAGATGTGAAATTATTAGTATATCATATATTATGTGGTTTAAAATATATACATTCCTGTGCAGTATTACATAGAGATTTAAAGCCAGGAAATATATTATTAGATGATAATTACCAGATAAAAATATGCGATTTCGGTTTAGCAAGATGTGTAAATAAAGAAGATGATGATGACGAAATAACAGATAGTGTACAACCAAATAGAACAATAGATAAAAATGCTTTATTATCAAAGGGTGGAGCTTTAAATCAATATACTCAAAATAAATCAAAAGAAAATGATAAAAGTGAAGAAACAAAAGACACCGAAAATAATAATAAAGAAGAAAAAAAAGAAAATAAGCCAAAAAGGCCTCCAATGTTAAAAGAATTAAAAAAACAAAAACAACAACAAATATTATCAGTTCATGTAGTAACACGTTGGTATAGAGCCCCAGAATTAATATTAATAGAAACAGATTATACAAGTGCAATTGATGTTTGGAGTGTAGGATGTATTTTTGCAGAATTAATGATGATGATAAAAGAAAATGCTCCTACATTTTTAGATAGAACTCCTTTATTTCCTGGAAAATTTTGTTTTCCACTTTCTCCTCCTGGATCAAATAAAGTTAAAGTTAATGAATATGGTTTTCCTAATGAAAAAACTGATCAATTAAATGTTATTTTTGATGTTATTGGAACTCCAAGTGAAGATGATATGGAATTTATTACTGATCCTAATGGAATTTTATATTTAAAATCTCTTAAAGTTAGAAATAAAAAAAATTTAAAAAGTAAATTTCCTGGAAGCTCGGATGATGCTCTTGATTTATTAGATAAAATGCTAAAGTTTAATCCTAATAAAAGAATCACTGTTAATCAAGCTCTTGAACATCCTTTTTTTAAAGAAATTAGAGATCAGAAAAAAGAAGTTGAAGCTGATTTTAATTTGGAATTTGAATTTGAAAAAGATGAAAATTTAACCATGGAAAAATTAAGAACTTTGTTTATACAAGTTATTAATAGCTATAAAAATAAAAAATAAAATGTTATTATGGTTTTTGCTATTTTTTTATTTTTTATTTTATTTTATTTTTTGAGGTAGTTTTTAATTTATTTTTTGATAGTAAAATAAAGTTGATATTGGTTTTAATTTTAAAATTATGAAATAATTTTAATGTAAAAAGAATTTTTTAAAAATTTGATTATTATAATTTTATTATATTTTATTTTATTTAATTTAATTTTTTTTCAATGTATTAAAGTTATTAAAAATAAAATAAAAGAAATGGGATGTATATTATGTGATTGTTCTAATGAAAACAAATTTAATAATAATCATATATTTGATGATAAAATAGATTTATCAATATTAAACAATAGTAGTTATTTAACAACTTCATTAGATTCATCTCTTCCAGTAAGTTCAATAAATTATTCTACTCATATTGAAAATAGATTTTTTTTTGATGTTAATATGGGAGAAGGAACTTTTGGTTTTTCAATGAAAATTATTGAAAAACCTACTAAAAAAGAATATAGTTTAAAAATTTTACCTAAAGATGATTTAATTAAATCTAATGAATCAAAAGATATTAAACAAATTTATGAATATCATAGAAAAATTTTAATTAATTCTTCCCATGTTAATAGAATTTTAAGTATTTATGAAAATGAAGATAATTTTTTTATGATAAGAGATTTAGCTCCTTTAACTTTAAAAAGAAAAATAAAAAATTCAAAATTACCTTTTCAACAAAAAGAAGTTAAAAATATTATGTTTCAATTATTGAAAAGTGTACAATATCTTCATTTAAATAATATTATTCATGGAAATATTAAACCTGAAAATATATTATTTTTTAATAGAAATGAAATAAAATTAGAAGATGAATCTCATTTTATGTTTTTTGAAAGAAATAATAAAATTACAAATTATTTATTTTCATCACCTGAAATTTTTGAAAATATACAAAATGAAAAATGTGATTTATGGTCATGTGGAATTATTATGTATTTTTTACTTTGTGGAAAATATCCTTTTAATTATATTAATTTTGATGAATTACATTCTAATATTTTAAAAAATAAATATGAAGAAAATGAAGAATTTAAAAAATTAAATTCAATAACTCAAGATTTAATTTCTAAATTATTAACTTTAAATCCTAATTTAAGATTTTCTGCTGAAGATGCTTTATTACATAAATTTTTTGAAAAAAATAAAGAAGATCATATTAATGATAAAGAGATTAATTTTAATGATAATGATAGTTATGTGTATAATAGAAATGTTGATACAATGATGAAAATATATTTTATTTTTATTATTATTTATAATAATGACGCCAATATTAATGAAATATTTATTAATTATATTCTTGGTGATGGATTTGAAGTTGAAAATGAAAAATGGAAATTATTAAAATTTTTAAATGATAATTTAATTTGTTATGAAGATGAAAATATAAGACACATTATTAATTATCTTTATAATAATAATATATATTTATTTGGAGATAATTTAAAATATGTTTTTGATTTTTTCTGTAATAATAAAGGAGATGATGAACCAACAATTAAAATAAAAGATATTATTAATTCTTTGAAAATTCTTATTGAAAATATAAATATAAATAATCCTAAATTCACTGATTCTATGTTAGAAAAAAATTTAAATTATGAAGAATTTAAATATATTATAAGTTCACAATTATAATTTTTTTTAAAAAAAAATAATCCAATTTAATATAGGATAAATTTAAATGTTTTTTATAAAATTAAAAAAAATTTCATAATTTTTTAATTCAATTCATACATCTTTTAATTACTTATTTTTATTAATCGGTACAAAATTGTTGATTATAAAATTATAATTATTTCAAATATTTACATTTATACACTAAGTACTATATTATTTCAAAAAACACAAATTTTGTATCATGAAAAACTCAAAATAGATATAAATGAATTATCTGAATCTTTAATATAATTTACAGCAAATTTTTTAAAATCTTTATTTAAGATTATATTTCTTCTTTCTTGATTAAACATTTCATCAGTTATTTGAAAAATAATACTTAATATTGGATTTGGTAAATTATCTATATTAAAAGCACATTGCTTATAAAGTTTTAATATTTGAACTCTTTTATTTATTAATAATTTTTCTATATATTGATTAGATAAAAAAAAACCTTCTTTAGGAAGATTTTCATTAAAATTTATTTTTATTTCTTCACAATAATCTAACTGTGAAGAAGGTTGAAACTTATTTAAAAAATCAATGGTATCATAAAATATTTTTATACCATTTCTTAAAAGAATTTTTTTATTAAATCCATAATTATTTCCATTTAAATATTCAAACTCTTCTTCTATAATAACATCATTATCAATAATATTTTTTAGTTTCAAAGCATAATATTTTGGATTTGTACGAACAAAATTTATTTCTTTTAACATTTTCATTTCAAAAGATAGTTCTTTATTTGTGAAATTATCTGTGGATTTATTATATAATGAGAAATTTTTTAAATTATTTCTTGATTTACTTTCAATGAGAGTAATATTAATGGAATTATTAATTGGAGAAATAGACCCTAATTCATTTATATTGATAATTTTTTGATTTGTTGAATTACCATTATTATAATTACAAGCACAATTTCCCATGTTTAATTTACTTTATATTTTCAATTTTTTTTTGTTAATAAAAATATAAAAAATAATAAAAAAAAATAAAATGGGTATTGTTTGTTGTAAAGAAGACGACACGTAAGAAATAAAAAACTAAAAATATATTTTTAAAAGAATAGAATGAATTTCTTATCAAAAAAATTATTATACATTATACCAAATAAAAATAATGAAAAGCAGAATTCAACATTAATAATATTTGATATAGAAGAAGAAAAATGTTATAAACAAAATTTCAATTTAAGAATAATATCAAATTTAATAGGAATAAGTCAATTAAATGTGAATAATACATTATATTGTTGTGGATTAAATGAAGAAAATAAGAATAAAGACAATGTATTAGGCTCATATATGTTTCAAATAAATTGTGATGTTCAAATTCCAAATCCAATATTTTTAGTAAATTCTAATTATTCTCATTTTGCACCATCAATGTCAATTTGGCATTCAGATTTTATTATAATAGTTGGAGGAAAAAATCAAAAAGAATGTGAAGGTTATGTTATATCAAAATCAAGATGGATTGAATTACCTCCTTTACCTGAAGATAGATATAAATGTACTTTATTTTTACATGATAAAAATAATTTATTATATTTATTTGGAGGCTTTTCTCATGAGAATAATAATAATATTAAAAATATTCTTAGATTAAATATGGAATTATGTGATAAATGGGATATTATTTTATTAAAAGAAAATGATAGATTTTTAGGAAGAAATTCTTCTGTTTCTTTTATGTTTGAAAGTGATCATAATATTTTCATTTGTGGAGGAAGAGATGATAAAAATGAAGAAACTGATTATATTTGTGAATATAATATTTATGATAGATCTCTTAAAAAAACTAAATATACTATGAAAAGTATTTGCTCTTTTAATATGCAAGGTTATGCTGATTTAAATAAAAATCATTTTGCTTTTATTGATAACCATTTAGTTATTCATTGTGTTAATAGAAATGATTTTAAATGGAATGTTATTCCTTTTGATAGTTAATTTTTTTTTAATTTTTTTTATCTTTTTTTATTTAAAAACTTTTTTTTGAGTATTTATGATAATAATTTAATATTTGATGTTTTTTTGTATTTTATTTATTTTTTTAAATATGCTTAAATTTATTATTGTAGTTCAAATTATTAAAGTGTTTTTAACTTGTAAAATTTTATTTGAAGGAAAAAATTTTACTGAACATATTTCAGAAATAATTTCATTAAATTATACAAAGTGTATAGAAGAAGCTTTAAATTTTGAAAATTATGAAGTAATAGATAAATATTTATATATTTTATCTGAAAATAAAATAAATTTTACAGAAACTTTTACTCAAATAATTACTTCTAGAATAGAAAAAATTCACAAAATAAAACATTTATATTTAGATAATTCTCATAAAGAAAAATTTGAACCTTGTATTTATTGGAGTCAAAATAATTTATATATTTTTATGGAAATTCAATATAAAAGTAATTGTAGAGAAAATACAATTTGTGAAGATTTAGAAAATGAAAATTTAGAACTTTTAACAGATAGTAATTATGTATATTTTGAAGGATATTGTTATGATAAAGAAAAGAAAAAAAATATTAAATTTGAAAAAGAAATGCATTTATTTGGAAATTTAAATAAATTAAAATCATTATATAATAGTAAAACCAATAAAAAATCAGGAAAATATTATGTCACTTTAAATAAAAAAGAAAAAGGAATTTGGAAAACTTTATTTAAAAAAAATGATAAAAATAATGAAAATCCAAATATTATTAAAACTGAAGGATTAGAATGGGAAAAGGATATGAATAATGAAAATTTTATTAATTTAAATTAAAATAATAAATTAAATTATAAATTATTGATAATTCACAATTAAAATAATTGTTAATTTATTCTATTAAAAGGATATTTATAACTATAAATTAAATTTTTGGAGCCAAACATTTTTTAAATTTCTTATGGTTTTTTTTATAAAAGTTTTATTATTTATATATCATATTTTTTACTAAATAATTTAAACAGTTTATTTATAACATTATTTAAAAAGACTGAAAAAATGATTTAAAAATTTTTTTTATGATGTTTATATTTCCATTCAATTTTTTGTTCAGAAGGGTTTTTTCATAATTTTATTTTTTTATGTATCTTCAAAAATATTTTTATTTTTCCATATATATAATAATATTTTCATTTATTTGAATTTTAGTTCTATTTTTTTTTAATATATTCAAAAAATATGATTTATTGAATTATTTAATATTATTGTAAAAAAATGAAAAATTCAAATAATTTATCTAAAGATGACCCTATAATGTTCAATATAATATGCCGTTCTTTATATATATTAAAAAAAAAATTTGAAATTTATAAAAATGAAATTAGTAAATTATACATCAAATATTTTGTAAAAGATAAAAATAATTATAATAATAATACATTTAAAATAATAAAAATAGATTCTTTTAAATATCTTCTTGAAGAAATATGTAATTTAATAAATATTTCAATCTTTAAAATATCATCAATGAATGAATTATTTATATCAAATTTTATTCCAGAAATAAAAAATCAAGAAAGATTAAATAAAGCAATAGAAAAAATAAATAATTATATAACTGATAATATAAGAAAATATAATCAAATATATTATAACAAAAAGATAAAACCAGTGGTAGAAATAAATAAAATAGAAGAAATAGCAGATGATTATACAGATTATTATCCAATAGGAGAATATGACAAAAAGGGTAATTTAATTAATATTTTTGAAAAGGTAAAAACATTAAACAAAGAAAATTATATTAAATCAAATGACCTAACATTAGTGGAAGAACATGAATTAAATTTAAAAAAAGATAATTTAATTTATATTGAAACTCTTCCAATGGTAATTGCAGATTTTATTAATTTAAATTCTAATTATGTTATTATTAATACTGAAATAAATGATATAAAATTAGATAATGAAATTCGAGATTTATTTGATGGAGAAATTTTGAAAAATATTGAAAAAGAAAATTCAAATTTAAATGAAAAAATTGCTAATTTACCTCAAAGTTTGGAGCATGAAATGGAAATGAAAGATATAATAGAACGTAATAATGAAATAAATAAAAAAGTTCAAATTTATGAAAATATTTTAAAAAAAAAGAAAAAAAGTGGTGATAATATAATATTTTTACAAGAATTTGTTAATCATTTAAAAGAAGAGAAAAAAAAATTTTTGAAAAATTTATCACAAAAACAAAAGGATTTAATTAAAAAAAATAAAATAAACTCAAAACAAAATAATAATGAAAAAAATATTAATAAACTTCAAAAAAGTGAAACTTTAAACACAGAAAGTATTAATAAAGAAAATATAACTGAAAATAATTTTTCAACAGAAAATTCTATTGATGAAATAGAAGATAATTTATATGAAATTTTTCTTTTTTATGCTAATCAACAAAATGAAAAATTATTGTCATCAACATTTGAAGAAATGGCTTATAGAAAAGAAAGATTAAGTTTTGAAGAATTTACTAAATTTATAATTGATTTTGAAGTGAAAATTCAAAAAGAAAAACTAATTCCATTATTCAATAAAAATTCAGAAAATAAATTAATGTCATTTGAACAATTTAAAAACATATTTTTAAAAATGGGATTACTAATGAATAATTATAGAAAGAAACAATTATTTAATAAAATTAAATTGTTAAATGAAGAAATTAAATTAGAAAATACGGAAAATAATATATCAAATGGATTTATTAAAAATAAAGTTGATGAATCAAAAATAAAAAAAACTGAAAATAAATTAAAAGAAGTAGAAAAAGAATATAAAAGATTAAATAGTTTAGACAATAAAGGAACAATAGATGAATTTGATGATTATATTGGAATTAATGAACCAAATATTTATAGAGAAAAAATGAAAGGTTTTCTTGACTTAAAAGAAAGAGAATTTTATTTAGATAATAATAATCCAAATAAAAAACCACATTTAATAAATATTTCAAATAAATTTAAATTAAGGAAACATTCACATAAAAAATTATTAATTGATAAAGAAATTAATAATGAAGAATTTAAAAACAATCATTTTATACATAATCCAAAAGAAAATAAATATTTTTATCTTTCAAAAAAAGAAAGAGAAGAATTAAAAAAAAAAGAAGAAGAAAAAAAAAAGGAAATCGAGTTAAAAAAAAAATTAGAAGAAGAAGAATTAGAAAAACAAAAAAACTTAGAAGAAGAAGAAAAAAAAGAAAAAAGAAAAAAAGCTTTATTAAAAGAAGAAGGAAGAAAATATATTTTTTCTTTTAAAAAAATAGAGAAAAGTTCATTAAAAGATATTGAAATTGATGAAAATGATGAAAAATTATTATTAATTGATAGTGAAAGTGAAAATTCAGATACTGAAGTTTTAAATCGTTTTGGTAATATTCATAAAGAAAAAATAAAAAAAAATGGAAATAAGAATGAAGAAAATAATATCGAAGATAAAAATAAAAAAATGAATAAAAAAGAAAATAATAATATCAAAAATGAAAATAATAATGAAAATATAATTGAAAATAATAATGGAAATATTATTGAAAATAAGAATGAAAATAAAATTGAAAATAAGAATAACAATCTTATTGAAAATAATAATAACAATCTAATTGAAAATAATAATAAAAATATTATTGAAAATAATAATAATAATCTTATTGAAAATAATAATAACAATTTTATTGAAAATAAATATCATACTTTAGATAGTAATATTAATTCTTTTTCAAATTCAAAAAAAAAACAATTAATTAATATAAAAAATTTAAATAAAAAAATTGTAAATTCAAATGAGCTTAAGAAAACAAAAAATAAAATTATTAAATCCCCTTCTAATCCCTTATATTCAAGAAATAATAATATTGATAATAATAACAAGCAATTTCTTCTTTCTTCAAAAAAAAATATTTCTTTTAATATTTACAACAGTTTATCAAGTAAAACAGAAAGAAAAAAAACTTTTATTCAAGCAGGAAAAAATGTAATCTCTTCAAATCAAGATTCTTTAAATGAACAATTAACTCATTTTTATAAACCAAAAAAAAGTAATTTTAATAAAGAAAAAAAAATAAATAAAAAAGCTTTTTTAGAAGTTATCAATAAAAAACAATAAATATTAATTTTTTATGGTTTTATAATTAATCTTATTTATTAAAAATAATTAGAAATTTGTTTTATAAATTTAATAATTTTTTAAAGGAAAATTTTATCATTATTTTTGAAAATGTATTATTTATGAAATTTTAAAAAATATTTTTTTAATAAATAAAAATAATTTTATTGATATCTATTTTCTCTTCATTTTATTTATTTTTCTATATCTTTCATTTTTTCTCTTTATTATACTTTTTATTATATTTTATATTTTACAAATTCATCAAATTGTTGAAAATTAAAATATGTTTTAATAAATAATGTAATTCGAAAAGAATATTTTTTTGAACTCTTTGTAAGATTTTTTTATATCATAATCATTTATTGAAAAGTTTTAATTATTTTAAAATTATGTTTTTCTTTTTTTCTATAATCAATTTACTGGCTATAATAACTTTTTTAATCTTGGTTAATAATAAAAATAATGTTTTTACATATAAGAATTGGTTTTTAATAAATATATTTTGAATGTGGAGAGTATTTTTATTGTTAATTAAATATTGTAAAAATGATATTTAAAAATTAATAATCAAAAAATTGTTTCTTTGAATTTATGTAAATTTCTTTAAATTTAAAAAATATATATTTAAATTAATTAAATATTAAATTGTTTATTGAATGGAAAAAAAAGATTCAGATAAATCCCAAAAAATCATTAAACTAGGAATATGTGCAATGGAAAAAAAAGTATATTCAAAGCACATGCAAAACATATTAAATAATTTAAGACAATTTCCGGAAATATTGGTAATTATATTTGATGAAAGTATAATATTTGGAAAAAAAATAGAAGAATGGCCAATAGTAGATTCTTTAATAATATTTTTTAGTGATGGATTTCCATATAAGAAAGGATTACAATATGTAAATTATAGAAAACCATTTTTAATAAATGATTTTGAAATGCAAAAAGTTTTTTGGGATAGAAGAAAAGTTCTAGAAATATTAAAAGAAGAAAAGATAACAGTTCCAAATGATATTATAGTAGATAGAGGAGAAATAATAGATAATGATGGAGAAAATAAATTATCATTAAATAAAAGTTTAGAAATAGAAAAAACAATTCAAAGTTTTCATGAAGAATTACTTAGATATGAAAATACAAATGAAACAGAAGATATAAATTATTATCAAGAAGAAAATACAAAAGAAGAAAAAGAATCAAAAATAAAATATATAGAAAGAACATCAAATGTATTATTATCAGAAAATACAAAAAAAATAGAAAAATATGAAAAAGATACATTAATAGAATTTGATGACCACATAGAATTTAAAGGGAAAAAATTATATAAACCCTTTGTAGAAAAACCATTAAATGGAGATGATCATTTTATATATATATATTATTCTCAAATATTAGGAGGAGGCTCAAAAAGATTATTTAGAAAAACAAAAGATGAATGTAGTTTATTTTTTCAAAAAGTAAATCATATAAGAAAAGATCAAAGTTATATATATGAAGAATTTTTACAAACTGATGGATTTGATATAAAAGTTTATACTGTTGGTCCAGAATATGCTCATGCAGAAGCAAGAAAAAGTCCTACATTATATTGTAAAGTTGATAGAAGTTCTGATGGAAAAGAAATTAGATATCCTATAAATTTAACGCCTGAAGAAAAAGATTTTGCGAGAAAAATTGTTAAAATTTTTAAACAAAATATTTGTGGTTTTGATATTTTAAGAGCTAAAGGTAAAAGCTATGTTTGTGATGTTAATGGTTGGTCTTTTGTTAAAGGAAATAAAAAATATTATGAAGATTGTGCTATTTTAATTAGGAAAATGATATTAGAAAATTTAGATATGAAATTGTTTTTAAAAAAACCTATTTATTTAAAAGAAGTTCCTATTTATAATAATTTAAAAATACCTAATATTGATTATAAAAACAATACTAAATATGAAGAAGAATTAAGAAGTGTTGTTGCTATTTTTAGACATGCGGATAGATCTCCAAAACAAAAAATGAAAGTTGTTATTGAAAATGAAGAAATATTATCTTTATTTGATAAATATGGTAAAAATAAGAATAATAATAAAGAAGAAAATATTAATGAAGAAGTTGAAAAACCAAAAGAAATAAAATTAAAAAAACCAAAAGAATTAATGACAATATTAAAAATAGTAACAAAGATATTAATAGATAATAAAATAAATGTAACATCAATAAACAATATAAATAATGATTTCTTTACAAAATTATTTCAGATAAAAATGGTATTAGAAAAGAATATAAATTTTGAGGGAATGACAAGGAAAATTCAATTAAAGCCTTTAAAATATATAGAAGAAAAGGATGAAAAATTAAATAAAAAAATATATAAAGTAAAAAAAGCATTATTAATATTAAAATGGGGAGGAACATTAACTCATTCTGGAATAAAACAAGCAAAATTATTAGGAAATACATTTAGAATTCAAATATATCCTTCTTCAATGAGAGATGGAACAGGAATTTTAAGATTACATTCTACTTATAGACATGATTTAAAATGTTATTCTGCTGAAGAAGGAAGATGTCTTAAAACTGCTGCTAGTTTTTTAAAAGGTTTTTTACAATTAGATGGTCCTATCACTCCTATTATCACTTCTATGGTCAGAAAAGATGATAATATTTCTAATGCTCTTGATGTTAATAATGAACAAATTCCTGAAGTTAAAGGTATGATTAAACATGAAATTTCAGATTGTTTAAATTATAATGGAAAAATTAGCGAAAAATTTAATCAAATGTTTACTAAAGATTCTATTTATCATGATATTAATGATAATAATATTAGTAAAAATGATAATAATAATATTGAAAAAGAGAATAATAAAATAGAGAATAATAATAATAATATTGATAATATTAGTGATGATTTTAAATATCCTATTTATGGAATATTGAGGAAAATTAATAATCCTATTGAGAAAATGAAGGAAATATTATTTTTATTAGATAAATTTCTTGAAAATTTAATGAATTTTTTAACAGAAGAAGAAATGAAAGATGATTTAGATTCATATTTTATTAAAAATGCTTTATCAATAAAAAAGAAAAGTATATTTCATTCAGATACAAATTTACCTAAAGCAGAAAAAAATGAATTAGAAAAATTACATAAAAAAGAGAAAGAAGAAACAAAAATAAAACTTCAAAATTCAAATTCATTAAAAGGAAATTTATCTCATAGAACAATAAGTTCAAATGAAAGTGGAGAAAATAAAAAAGAAAAAATGCAAACTTCAGATTTAGTAAAAAATAAAAATAAAATACCAGATTGTCAAGAAGAAAAAGAAATATTAATATATAAAAGATATAAAAAATTAAGATTAGATTTTTATAATGAAAAAAAAAAAAAATTTGACATAACAAAAATTCCTGATATATATGATAATATAAAATATGATATAATTCATAATAGTGATATATTAGATAAAAATTCATATTTATTATATGAGAAAATATTATTAATATCGAATTTTTTGCTTCCATTAGAATATGGAATAACAATAAAAGAAAAAGTAAATATAGGAATAAAAATAATTGGACCATTATTAAATAAAATATATAAAGATTTAATATGGTGGAATTTTAATAATCCATATTTTGAAAGTAAAATAAAAGAAAATGAAGAAAATTGGAGTGGACTTGACCAAAGTAGAATAGATAAATCTGATATAAAAAGTGCTTGGAGACATATAAAAACAAGATTTTATTTTACTTGTGCTTCTCATATGTATGCTTTAATTAATTTATTAATTTATGGTTATAATTCTTTTTTATTAGGTAATAATAAAAAAGCTTTATTTGAATTAAGAAATATTTTTGATTTAGATTATTGTTCCCATGTTATTTTTAGATTATATGAAAATTTTAATGTTAAATTAAATGATAGTAAAAGATTTAGACTTGAAATTTTTATGTCTCCTGGAGCAAGTAAAGACCCTAGAGAAGCTAATGAAGAACATTTAATTAATGTTTCTTCTTGGATTATTTTAAATAATAATTTAACTTTTCAAGAAATGAAACAATTTTTTTCACAATTTATTGATATTGAAAAAATTGATTAATTGAGCTTTATCTTTCATTATAATTTATATTTAATTTTTTCATTTTAAAAAAAATTATTTATAATAATAATATTATTTAAATAAAAAAATAAAAATAATGTTTTATTATTTAAAAATCAAAAAGGAGAAAAAAAATGTATAGAAATAGATATAATAATGTAGATGAAAAAGCAATAAAAAAAGACTTTGTAAATTATGCTAATCCTAAAAGTCATAAAATAAATATAGAAGGAATGGAAAAAATGGGAAAAACATTAGGAATAGATATTTATACAGATATATTTATAACTTATTTTTTCTTTAGATGTGGTTGTAAAAAAATGGATGAAGTTAATGAAACAGAATATTTAAATGGATTAAAATATTTTGGTTGTAATAATTTAAATGATGTTAAAAAACAAATTCTTAGGGTTAAAGAAAACTTACTTAATTTAAATTCAAATGAATTTAAAGATTTTTATAAATTTTTATTCATCTTTAATACTAATAAAATTTTAACTTTAGATGTTGTTGAAGTATATTTTAACGATTTATTTTATTCTCAATTTAATATTGCCAAAGATTTTATTACTTATTTAAAATCTATAAAATGCCAAGGTTTAAATAAAGATCAATGGGAATGTTTCTTAGATTTTTTATTAGAACAAGGAATTACGTTTCCAAATAATTATAATTGTGATTCATATTATCCTTTAATAATAGATAAGTTTTATGAATGGTATTGTGATCTTAAAAAAATTCCCAGAAAAAAAAAAGAAGATGAAGAAGAAGATGTATAAAAAAATTCATAAAATTTCAAATTAAATTATTCTATACATATATTTTTAAAAAAAATTTTTTTAAAAAATAAAAAAAATATTTCCATAAATAAAAAATTATAAAAAAAACTTTGTTATAATAATTTTCTTAAAAAAAAAAAATAAAAAATGAAAGATACCCAAAGTTCCAATTCTTATAGTATAAAATCTTCATTATTAACAGACGAAATGTTACTTCAAAGAAGAAAAAACGAAAAATATGCATTAATATTAGGATTAATAGCTCAATTTGTATGGGCATTAAATAGTATACAATTAAAAACATATAGAAGATGGTTTCCTGAAGTATATTCAAATAATAGTTTAGTATTTTGGAGAAGTCTTCCAATATGGTTTTTAGGATATTTTTTATGTAAATATAAAAATATTCCAATAACACCACATTCAAAAATAAAACATATATATTGGTTTTTTTTTCGTTCTTTTGGAAATTATATGACAATATATTTATGGGTAATTGTTATACAATATTTTAGAGTTTCAACTTGTCAATGTATATCAGGTTCTCATCCAGTTATTGTTATATTTTTATCAATTTGGATTTTACATGAAAGTTTTTATCCAAGATATTTATTTGGTATTATTTTATGTTTAGCAGGAACTGCTTTAATTGTTAATAATGAAACTAAAAGTGATGCTAAAGAAACTACAGAAAAAAATAATATATTTGTTGGAATTCTTATTGCTTTAACTCATTTAACTCTTTTTTCTTTTTCTACAATGGGACAAAAAATTTTAAGTAAAAAAGGTATGCATGGTGATGAACAAAATTATTATTTAGGTGTTTATAATACTTTACCTGCTTTACTTTGTATGATACTTGAAAATCATTATGGTCTAAGTAGTTTTTTATATGTTATATATGGTATTTCTAATGGTTTTATATTTTATTTAGGTAATTATTTAACTGCTTTAGCTCTTGAAAATATTTCTATGAGTAAATTTCTTCCTATGACTTATATGAATACTGTATTTATTTTTATTATGGGATTTGTTTTCTTACATGAAAATGTTTATTTTACTGATGTTTTAGGAAGTTTACTTATTATGGGATTTCAAATTTATAATGTTTTGATTCCATGCGGAAAAACTGTTGATCCTAATAAAATTCAATTGAATGATGAACAAAGAAAATAAGATTTTAATTATATGAATGTTTTGATTTTTGTATAAATAAATTATTATTCTTTAATTATTTATTCAATCTTATTTATTTATTCCTAATGCATTGTATATATTTAGATGATTGTTAGTTATTTTTATTTAATTGTTATTTATCAAGGGTTATGCTTTTAAAATTTTTTTTTTTTAAAAATAAAATATTATATAAATATAAAACATTATATAAATAAAAATATTTTATTTTATAGATTGGAAATTAACCCATAAAACTAAATTATAAAAAAAAAGTATGTTTAAATGATTACTCCAAAAAATCCTTTAACTCGTAAATTTAGAGTAGAAAATATTAGAATGGTTTGAAAATTAAATTTATGAATGCTTAAAAATTCTTATAAAAAGGAAAAATTTAATATAAATATTATTCAAATAAATGAAAAAATAAAAAGAAAATGAAAAAATTAATTATTCTCAAAAAATCAAAAAATGAAATTTATCGAAAAAAAATTATAACAAATTATAAATAATTAAAATTTAACAATAATCTAAAAAAACTTGTAAAAAAAATAAAAAAAAAAATAGAAAAAAAATATAAATTAAATAAAAAACTCCAAAAAAAACCCTAAAAATTTTCTTTTAAATAATTTTTAATTTCTTTAAAAGAAAATCTTTTCTTTTCATCTAACTCAAGCATTCCATTAATTAGATTTTGCATTTTATTAGAATAATTTCTTCTTAAAGCTCTATTAATAATTTGGCTAATAACATTCATATTAGTGATTTCTCTAATATCATTAAGAACTTGAACAGTAAGAACCATAGAGTAAAGTAAGCAAAAACCAAGAGAAAAAACATCACTTTTATAAGCATTATGAATAACATCTTTTTGTCTATTTTTTAAACAATGATATAAAACAGGACTCATATATAATTCACTACCTCTTAAAGTACATTCTTGAATTGAATCAGTTAAATTTCTTGCTTCACCAAAATCTGCAACTTTATATATATTATTTGGATATATTAATATATTTTGTGGTTTTATATCTCTATGTGCTATTCCATTTTCTTCTAAATATATTAAGGCATCTAATATTTGATTTAATAATTTTACTATTTCTTGTTCTGTGTAATATTCTCTTTTTTTTTGACGACGTTTTATCTCAAATGTCCAATCTGATAATGCTAATTCCATTAATACATATATTGAATATGTTGTTGAATCTAAACATTTATATTCTATATTATATATTTTCATTATGTTATTATGAGTTTTTGAATATATTAATTCAAATTCTTTTTGAAATTGTTTTATTTCATTTATATCATGACATATTATTTTTTTTAATGCATATTTTTGATGAGTTTTTTCTTTTTGAATTAAATATATTTTTCCAAATGAACCTTCTCCAATTGGATTTTTAAATACATAATTTTCTATATTAAATAATGGAATTTTACTACTTTTAATTACTTCATTTAATAATTCTGGAGAAGTCATATAATCTTCTTCTTTATTGTTTTCTATGTTTTTAGTTGGAGATTTTTCTCTTAAAGTTTTTTCTTTTGGAGAAATATAATTTTCATATATTTTTCTTGGTTTTATTGTCAATATTGAATAATTTGATTTTCTTTCATTTTCTAAATTATTATTTAATTTTTTATTTATTTCTTGTGATTTCTCTTTTTTATTCATTGAATCAAGTTTTACTTTTTCTTCATTTTTTGAAATTGATTTTTCTAATTGTTTTCTTATTGAATTATTATTATTATTTTCTATATTTTGACTTATATTATTTTGACTTTCATCTTTTTCATTTTTTCTTCTTTTTAATCCTCTATTTTTATCGGTTAAAACTTCTTTTTTATTAACATTTATAATTGAATCATCTTCTTCAATATTACTTTGATTTTTATTTACTATAATTTTTTTAATTTTATTAGTAGGAGGATTAGAATTATTTCCATGACTTTTATTAGAAAGAGAATGTTCATTTGTACTATTTGAAGCTATTTTTTTTAAATCATTTATATTTGGAACATTAATTTCATCATCATTTTTTTCATTTATAATAATAATATTATTATTTTGTTTATTTTCATTTTCTTCATTATCTTCTAATTTACTATGAGAATTACTTTTTTTATGATTAAAATTAATTTTATTTTCTCTTTTACTTCTCTTAGCTAAAATTTCAATTAAAGTTTTATATTGTTTTTTACTACTTTTCAAATATTTATGATGACTATTATTTTCTGTATTTTTTTTACTAGAACTATTTGAATAAATCTCAGTAACTAAATTATCATGATTGTTATCATTAAATCCAGTTGTATTTCTTATATTAATTAAATTATTTGTATGAAAAGATGTTAAAATTCTATTTCCTCCAGAACTACTTCTCATATTTAGATTATTTAATATATTATTATAATTAAAATTAATTTGTTCAGTTTGTCTTATTGAATTATAAAAACTATTATGACTATTATATTCATCTTTATTAATAAATTTTTCTCTAGAAGAACTTTTATTATTTCTAAATCTTTTTTTACATAAAGGACAAATCCAAATAAATTTATCGAAAAAATTAATAGCATGACATTTAGAACAAACAATAATTTCTTTTCCTTTAAAATTACCTTCAAATAATTCACCTTTACAATCATTTTTATGAAAAAATAATAATTCTCTTGGATTAGCTTTACAACAAGGAATTTCATAAGGATAAATTGGTTTTTTTAATAGTAAAGCAATTTGAACTGCTTTTTTTAAATTTTTAATTTCTAAAGGATTATAAATTTTAGCATCACTTCTAAATTCTTTTTTGCAAACTATACAATTCCAAACAATACTTTGTGGTTTTGATGTAAAATTACATTTTTTATTTAAACAATATAATTTATTATCTCTTATATTTAAATATAAAATATTTTTACATTTTATACATAACATATATTCATTCTTTAAGTTTTGACAATGATATTTTTCCCATGTTGCTGGTAAAAAATTAGGATCTTCATTTTTATCAATTAAACATGAATAATAATCTACTTTACAATAATTACATGTTAATAAAAATTGGTTTTTAAAATAACATTTTTTACAATTTGAACATATTAAATGAGTTATTTCATTTTTATTTTTTTCATTTGGAATTTCTATTAATTTAGAATTTTGATATTCACATGCATGATAAGCATAATCATCTGTATTAATACAATGTTTTGTAAAATAATTTTTTAGAAAGGAAAAATTTTTTGGTTGGGAAATATAATTATAATATGCTTTTGATAATATATTATAATTTTTTTCATATTTTTCTTTTATTATATTATTTGATTCTGATAAAAATTCTTTAAATTTGTTTTCTTCAATTTCTTCATTGGAAAAAAGTTGTCTTATTATAATTTCCATTTTATATGTTACTTCAGTAAAAAAATCTTCTTTTGACATTAATAAAATATTAGGAAAAAAATCTTCAAATTCTTCATTGTAAATTTCATTAATTTTTTCTTTTTTTGATAATAATTCTTGAGATGATTTTTTCGGTTTTGGAGGTAATTTTTCTTTTGTAGAATTTAACCATTTTTGTCTTCTATTGTAAGTACTCATTTTTTATTTTATTTTTGATTTTGCTTATTATTTTTTATTTTTATTTAATTTGTAATTATTTTTAAAAATAAATAATTTTTTATTGTTTTTTATAAAATATTAGAATATTGTCTTTAAAAATAAAAATCTGAATTGGGGATTGGGGATTGGGG